>CAUHTR010001458.1:0-78553 GCA_959609185.1 Schmidtea polychroa | reverse complement strand
AAACTACAAAGACGTGGAAATTTAAACAGTATTATTATTATTTATTATTATATTATTATTTTATAAGAGAGATGTAGTTGCAAACTACTAGTAGGAAATTATGGGTCAATTATTATAAGAGAGATGAGTTGTAACTACTAGTAGAAATTATTGGTCAATTATTATTATTATAAGAGAGATGTATTTCAAACTACTGTAGAAATTATGGGTCATTATTAGTATTATTATGTCATTATTATTATTATATTATTATTATTATTATTATTTAATTAAAGAGCAGTAGCTGCATGCTGACTGCAGACTACTATGTAGCTACATGCTTACTGTAGACTACATTATTATTATTATTATTAATTATTATTATTAATATTATTTAGAGCGCAGTAGCTGCCATGCTGACTGCAGACTACTATGTAGCGACGTGCTCACTGTAGACTACATTAATTATTATTAATTATATTATTATTATTATTATTATTATTATTATTATTTTATTAATATATAAGTATTTAACTATTGTAGATGCACATAGCAAACTACAGGTTTTATTTTATAACTATAATTTTAAATATTTTCACAATAATTTCATATATTTCAAAAAAGTAGTATTTACTTCATATAATCATTTTCTTCATAAATTTCATCATTTTCATCATAATTTTAGCATAATTTCTTCATAATTTTGGTTATCAATCATTTTCATCATAAATTCATAAATCATTTTTCAATCATAAATCATTATTTTGGTCATAAATCATAATTTGGGCATAATCATTTTTCTTCTTAATTTGACATAAATCATTTTCTTCTTAATTTGGCATAAATCATAATTTCATTCTAAATCATTTTCTTCTTAATTTTCATTCATAATTTTCATTTTCATCTTAATTTAGGCATATAGCATTTTCGTCATAAATCATTTTCTTATTAATTCGGTATAACTCATTTCTTCATAAATTCATCATAATTCGTTATAAAAATGTTTAAATTTTTTTTAATTTTTTTTTTTACAAAAGTTTTTAAGAAATAAAATGAATTATATGAAAATATTTAAAAATCCTTATAAATTTTAAAGGCAGATATAAAAAATATATTAAAAATCAATAAATCTACATCGACGATCCATATCGAATCATCTTCAGACAGGCATAACTCATTTTCTTCTTCTTCAGACAGGCTTGTCATCTCAAGATGTTTTTATAATTTCTTCGTCGACATTGAAAATTGAAACATTTTCTAAAATGAAAAAATTAATTTAATAAAATGAAAAAATATTTAATTTACTTTTTCTTTGACAACATTGATTTAGCCCATCATTACCTGGGGCATTCATTTCGTCGTCAATATCGACATTGAAAATTGAAACATTTCTAAAATGAAAAAATTAATTTAATAAAAAATGAAAATATTTAAATTTACTCTTTTCTTTGACATCATTGTTTTTGCCCATCATTAACTGTGGCATTCATTTCTCCCATAAGAACTATATCATCTTCCTCATCATCGCTATGATTAGGTTCTAAAGAAAATATAATAGAAAAGTTAAAATAATATAATAAATTTACCGACTTATATATCCAGATTCAGATATCTTCGTTTGTCTGTGACTTCACAACCAATCTACTATATCTAAATAAATAAATAAAAATAAGATAAATAAAATAAATTACCACTCGTCAGAGTCCTCTCAAGATGCGATTATTATTATTGTTTGCCATTTTGATAGATTTGAAAATTTTGAAATATTGTGACAAATTTTAGATTTGTCAATGTTTATAAGAGAATGAATTTTCCTGTCCCAACCAATGAGAATATAGACACACATACATTTACACTGATATTTTACTAACTCAACCAATTCACACGCATGCATGTATGTAACATAAATCATTCAGAAAACATGTGATGCCTTTATCTGCCTTTGTTAGTCATGGCCTTGTTAACTTGCACTGTGCATGCATCAGGCAAATGTGTCTTTATGTAGAATTAATAATAATTTATGCAAATAATAATAAAAAATTAAAATAATAATACAAAATAATATATTTTCAAAATAATAATATTTTTTCAAAATAATATATTAATAACCACAACAATAAGGAAGGATACATTTATTAAACATCAATTTTTTGTACAATAACCAAGCTAAACAATGTTGCCACATGTTTGGGTCAAGGGATTTTGAACATAGTTTTATTATACACATAAGGTTTCCCCATTGTTTGTAGTTTTGATATCAACAAAGCAGGGTAAAAAAACCCATAGGATCGAACACGAATAATTACCAGGTTTCACATATATAGCTATCCAATGTTCTCCACCAATATGAGACGATTGAGTATTGACGATTATTGCTTGATTATTGCTCAAATATGGAATTTTATTCAAGAGGAAAAAACTCAACAAATTCATTTCCAATATCTGTTTTCCGATTTTATTGACCTGAAACAGAACTATTTAAATAAATCCAGAGTATAAAAAACACTTACTCCATGACAACTTTTTTATGTTTCTGTATACATTTATACCACACAGTTCTATTGCAGTAATTTGAACTTCATTTTCAAATACTCCATATATTATAACATGTACTGGTTCAGTAATAGCTCTTGCAAACTTTATATCCAGTCGTAAATTTCCATTTTGAGGTAATTGACTTTGATTTAAATCAAATCAGGGGCTAAAACAAATGTGAAAATGGGTATTGTCTTTTAAAATCTTCTAGAGTTATTCCGCATTCAAATTTTTATCTAAATACCCAGATTTCTAACAATACATCTGCATATATTGTCGCGCAGTAATTATCATTCTCGAAATCTTGAATATAGTTTCTCTATATCAGTATTTTTCGACAAAGTCAATGATGTAACACAAAAGTTTTTGAAAATCGAGCTGGATGCAGTATATGATCCATTATATTGTGCTTCACTTTGAAATGTTATCAGAATAAAATTAGGCATTCTTCTGTCACCAAATATTTGTTCTTTATAGAATGATGAAGCACCTTTAGCAATAGCAAATTGTACAATTTCCTTTGTTTTTAATGGATAAATTGCATGTTTTGAATTAAGACCCAATTGATGACCAGCTAATACTGAAGGGTCTACTCGAACTCTTCTCACCAATAATTTTGCATCAACTAATTGACATATTGGTGCAGTAGTTCGCACTAAGTAAGGAGATAATGCAGAATCAGACCTTTTCAGTCTAATATGTACATTAACTCCCGGTAGTAAATATTTCGGTTGATCCATAAAATCAAGTTGTAATGATGAGCACATGGTGAAAACCTTTGAGCCTTTTACCCACTTTTTTCTTTCATCATCTGCTGCTGCATAGCCCATAGGAGTAAGACATGTATTTTTAGTATCGGAATTGTAATTTAAAATAGTTTTCTATTAATGCCTTGTGAATGAATGTATTATTTCCACCCTCAATCTTGATATTATTAAATCCCAACACTGCATCTTTAAAAAGAGTATGAAACAGGAAATTGTTCGGTATTACATCTGCATTGGCATCCAAAACTTTTCTATCTTTATCTACAACCTTAATCTGAACAGTCAATAAAGTATCGTTCAAATCTAAATATTCGGTTTGTGAACCATTAATATAAAACTCGATATCATTTCTACTATCGGTAATTGAATTCATAGGAAAAACTTCCTCAAATGCCCCAAATTCTATTACAGCCTGGGGCGACGGTCTATCAAATATACATAATTCAGATTTACCACAAATCATTTTGCAAATATAGTTCCATGTCCTTTCATTCGTTTGTTTATACGTGATATTCCATGTCTTTTACGTTTTGGAGCATGAGCTGGAGCTGGAGGTTTTTCTTTTGAAACATACCTGCAACCCCGGGTAAAACTTTCCCTAATTCTGCTAAAGCATTTGTTTTTAGAGATGGTAATATTTTCTGTTCATTCATAATAACATCTTTTGCAGTTTTCATACCAAAACTACCAATACGTTTAAGAATAGGCAGGGCAAATCTACCAATTGTTCTCAACCATCCTGATCCGTACTGTTTACCAATAAAATATGGTAATTCACCACCAGATTGGCTACCACTATACATACTAATAATATCAGAATTAGCCATTTATTTTACGAAAATGTAATGTCAAATGAGTTTTTGAACCTTTTGGAAAGTTTATAAGTTTTCCACTATCATCACGAATATTTATTTCTATATTGTTTATACATGAACTTGCTATTGGTAAATACATGGGATTATCGATATTTATATTGACAACTTCATCATGTTCATATTTTCCAATCCATACCGATTTCAAAAGAGGAACACTGGAATCACCAACAATTATGGGTTCGATAATGTTAGTATATATGAACATTTGTTGATGATGTTCTAGTATTCTTGGTTTGCGTATACCAGTCGATTTTTCTCGATATTTTTGCCTATCTAATCCAAGTGAATTTGCCAAATTTTTATCAAATGTAACTTCGCAAATATCCTCATTCAAACTGAAGGTAAACATCAAATCTTTCACAATTTCCAAATTTTTAAATATGTGTGAACAATTGAACTTTAAATATTTAAGTAAATCATCAAGTTTATCAAAATATAATTCATCAGCAAAGGTAAATGATTCTTCAACTTCATCATTATACGACACAGATATTTTGATTTCTTCTTTCATTACACTGTTTGCTTCAAATAGATTAAAACGTAATAAATACTCGGTCTCCGTAACAATATTTTTCAACTTATTGCAACCCATTCGTTTGGCATCTTCAATAGTTTCGAATGTTATTGTAAATGGTTTAAAATCACAACTGATATTTAATCCATCCTTGTAAAACATATAGCAATGCGAATCTAATATTTGATTGGGAATATGATATGTTTTATCATAATTACTGATAACAAAGATACCGCTACATGTTTTCACAATATTCCTTTTGAAATCAATCTTACATTGACTATAAAATGGGAATGTGTTATACACGAATGTAAAATCTTGCAGTGCAACTTCCCAATCCCCATTTAAAGAAATCGGATTCTGGAGATTGACCATGAATTTACTGGCTTGATTGTCTGGATGAATTAATGGGCAACTATTGCTCGGCAAAATAGTATAAAAATTCACTTTACTAGGTCTTTTGCTGATATCCATGACGGGTTTTGATAACCATGCCATTTGACATAGTATTGTTTATCCTTGCCGACCGTTTTAGTTTTCAATATTTTTTGAATTCTAAATACTTTTGGGGGAGGAATGACTTGTAATTCCTGCTCATAAAATTTCCCTTGTACAATATTATTATCATTGTCTTTGATGACATACATTACAGGATTCTGTTTAGTATTTATTTTTGAAATTACAAAGACTTCATCACTCCAATTTGTATCAAAATTTTTAATAAATGGTGATGCACTAATTTTACTAATTCTAACATGGTCACCGACTTTATATTTAGGTTTTGCAATTTTTACAGATTTCTTAGATACTAGTGTTTTTGATGTAATATCAACCGGTCTCAATCCATTCAGTCCTCGATGTGATGAATGATTATAACTTGTTATTATTTTCGGTAAAGCATTTACCCATTTTTTATTACCTTGATGCACGAACAATTTCTTTAATCTATCTCTCAATGTTCGATTAAATCTTTCAACATGGGCAGCTTTGTATTGAGAATGTACCGAATAGTGATTTATTTTCAATTTATCGAGGATTTGCTTAACTTTACTATTGTAGAATTCTTTACCTAAAATAATAATAATAATAATAATAATAATAATAATAATAATAATAATAATAATAATAATACCTAAATCTGTTTGCAAGTTATTAGGATGTCCGTCTTTAAATAAAATATTAATTGCCTTGGACATTTCTTCTGCAGATTTTGCCTTGACAGGTATTGCTCGTGCAAACCTACTGTATACATTAATACATGTTAAAATATATTTATTCCCATTGTTAATTTTCGAATAAGGTATCATCTCCATCAAATCCATTTGCCATAAATCGTCAATACCAAATGTTTTATACGCTCTTGTTGGAAATCTTTTCCGCATTGGTTTGTTCAAACTGTACGCAAGCTGATCTGATAACCACTTCTGGGTTTCTTTTTTCGAATTCGGAACTCTTTTGTTTAATTTTGCCACTCCACCGAAACCGGCTTCGTCTTCTGGGTTCGTCCAAATCTTCTCCATTACAACAAGAAGATTTAAAATTAAATTTAATGTCGGGCAATGAAGGATTAGCACCCATTGTTTATGTTTGTGTAACTCCACCTAATAATGATAATGCCAGAGGTATTAATGCGCCAATAAATCCACCTTGTTGTTTATATATAATTTTTCTCATTTGCTTACGATTTTTATTATTTACTAAAGATAACAATGGTTTCCTATGTTTGCTCAATAAATGTTTTTTCGATTTACTGATTTTAATTTTGCCTTTGACTACTTTAAGTATAATATTGAGTAAATCATCGACAACAAAATTTGGGAATGATTGCAATATATTCATTCTTTTTATACTCGGGGCCTTTAACAATGCATTAAAAAATGGAAAACTGCGATGATTTTTAACTACTTTTTTACCGGTTTTACGGGTTTTACGGGTTTTACGTTTAGGTTTAGGATTTTTCGAAATAAGATTCATTGCAGAGAAATTTTCAGTTACAAGTTTTTTAGAGGGTGTATAACTAGTTGTTGGTGGAACTTTTGGAACTTTAATAGTCTTTCTAATACCTTTTCTTAATTTCTTAATATTTTTCACCCTTGCTTTTAGAAACATTATTATTCATAGGGGTTTTCAACTTTGTTTATAAACCATGGCACCTTTTGGGTTGAAAATATCTGTTTTTACACGTAAATCATCGGGACATTGTTGTGTGAAATCAAGAAATATATATCCATGAGGTATTTTTGTAGCATCTTGAAATGCACTGATAAGAAAATTACGATTGTTAGGGTATGCTTGACGTGCAAGAAAATCAATCACTGTTGCATCTCTAGGATTCTTGAAAATAACTAAATATTGTACATTTAAATTACGTGTTCGATGTGCCCCACCTTGATGAAATAGATTTTGTGTTATGAAAATAACTGTTACACCAACATGTCTGCTGATCTTTGTAAATAAATTATTAAAATCTTTTTCTTTATTAGCTTCTTGATACAAATCATCGATAATAATGACATCGCCTTTCTTTAATCGGCTGGACCAGTTTTTATCGAATCCCTTTACTATTTTCATGTTTTTTAATTTACAGAAACTTGATTGAGTTAATCCATGTTCTTCATCAGCACCCCTATGCCAATAAATCCTGTTGAATTTTGATTTGAATAAATTTGATTTTAGTAATTTACAAACAAATAATGTTTTTCCACTACCACTCGGACCAACGATTTGGTATACTGCATCATTTCTTAATTCCATTTCAAAAATTTTATATATGTGTATTTGTTTATATTCGATGATTTAATGAACTCGTGCTCAATTTGTATATAAAGACTAATTTTCATAAATGATTTAATAATGTTAGCAAATATAAATTATCGAGGAAATTTTGATGTATCGAATATGAGGTTCCCACCAGGGAAACCTCAGCAAATTATCGATAGAAGCGGGAAATATCCGATAATATTTTTCAAGACTGGTAAATGCCGAATCATGGGATGTAAGAAACCTTTGGATATTAATAAATTACAATATCGAATAAATAATATTAAAATCCAATCAATTACCGTTACTATGGATATGGGACATAGTATCAATCTATATAACATGTCGAAAAAATGTGATTGTATGTTTGAACCGGAATTGTTTCCGGCACTAAGACTATTAAAATATAACCCTATATGTGTCAACGTGTTTGCTAGTGGAAAGGTTGTCATGTTGGGGTTGAGAAATTTAGAGTATAGAGAATTTGTTGACAATGTTCGAAATGAGATAATTTCATTGGTCGATTTCTAATTGGTTAATTTCTAATTGGTTATTGATTGATTTAAACAAACGGTTTTTTGTTTAGAATTCATTTTTTCACTATGTACAAAATACCTAGCTCTGCAACCCTCATGAAGGATATTGACGATTCCGGTAAATTTAAAATTTTTATTTTCACATTATTTACTATTTATTATTTTAGAAAAATATATCAAAGTTATGATCAATAGGATAAAATATTATTATCCGCAAATCAATGAAATTATCAAGGATAGAGAAGCAGAAATAATTCCGGACCTCATTTTCTACACAACGCAAATTAGAATAATGGAGGTATTTCACCAGTTCCTGTGGGATATAAAAATAAACAGAAGCATCAAACAAATGGAGCCAGAGTACCAGTGCATCATCGGATGCTCATGCTGTGCCGATCGATATCGGCGATATGTGGAATGGGAGTTAGTGAAAACTCTGAGAAGGTTTCACTACTCCCGGATTGTAGATCTTGGATATGAATAAATGTATTTTTGTATCTGTTGTGTTTTTATATTTGAAATAGTAATAAATAATAGTAATAAATAATAGTAATAAATAATAATATTAATAATAATAGAAATAATAATAGTAATAATAGAAATAATAGTAAAAAACATTAATAATAATAATGAAACACATTATTAATAAATCTGTAAATAGAACATATAACAAAACATGTAATAATTAAAACATTAATAATAAAACACATAAATAATAAATCTGTAAATAGAACATATAACAAAACATGTGACAATGCAACATCAATGCATTTTGAATGCAATTTTAAACAAAGACATGCTGTAATCTGATTGGTTGATAGACATGAGTCAAAGGTATAAAAACCCTGTAACATTTAAATTTATTCATTATTCACGATGACCAAGAAAATTTCAAGCACCGAAAAACCAAAAGAAATGGTACAACCAGTTCAAATGTTCCACAACTACAAAATGTATTTTTTGAAAGAAGAAATCAATATGAAATTGGTTGCACCAGTCAAGCTAATTCCGACTAAATTCGAATTCTTATCCGGCACGCTTTCAATGATTGATGTCAAAACTATTGATGATGTTTTTAAACGGATAGATTCGAATCTATCATGTAATCAACATGCATGGTTCAACAATAGATATGCAAGATTTTATGATGCTTTTGATGAAATCAGTTTCAAAGAAAATGAAAATTGGTATATAACAATTGCAATCCAGGGATATAAAGTTGATAATAATGATGTATATTCTCCTATTTGGAAAATTATGTCTGCTAGACTTTCACAAATATTTTAATGTTATATTTAATAAATGTATTAGTCAGATTTGTTTTTCTCTTTATTAATTGCAACATAAATGCAAATGACATGCAAATTTAACAAAGAAAATCTATAAACAAACGTATAATATAGTTTTAAAGTGATGAAAATGACTGCAGAAAAAGGTTAACATGATTAATTAATTACCAAATTATTTATTATTTAGAATTTTTAATCAACTTTTTGTTGGAAAAGTTAGCAGAAATATCTGGTGTGAAAATTGAGGACATATTATCTATTACAAATGCCTTAAATATCGGCTGGTTAGTTGAGAGTCAAGATACAGGATTTGATGATGAGGAAGAAACTCAAGAAATTGATGAGGAAGAAACTCAAGAGGAAATCTATGAACCTATAGATGAACCTATAGAGGAACCTAAAGATGAATCTAAAGATAATATTACGAATGATTGTATTGATCATGTCGTTGAAAATATAATGAAATGTGGAGATGACGACTGTGAATGTGTTAATTAATAAATCTTAGTGTCTGTAAATTTATTTAAACTTTTATTTAAACTTTTATTTAAAAATCAAACAAAATAACTATACAAATTTTTATTTAAAAAATCGACATAAAACATACAAAATAGCAACACCTGTTGCAAGTTTTATATAGTTTTTAAATTTAATTTTCTGGCGATCTATTTCTTTCGCATTTCTGGCGAGTTGATTCAAGACGCCCCAGCCGCCATTGGCTTCAATCCAGGGCTGAAACTTTGACTTGATTATCTAGAAAATAAATATCAATAAAATATAGATTTAAAAAGTATTACTTCTTGAGACCACTGATAATAGTGTTCAGAGTCCCATAGACTTCTTTCGATTATTATTTTCATATAAGCGAACCCTACTAGTATTCGGGTCCACTTCATCTGATCGTCGCATAGACAATTAAAAATCCTATTAAAATAGAATTTTTTCGTTTCCAGGCAATCACAATTGATCATATCTTGATAATCGATATGATTTCCTTCGATTATCTTTTCGGTCCGTTCGACCAGGAAACTTAGGCTTTCCATAATATTATTGTTGACGATTTCCCTTAAAAGATTTTCCATAAATTGAGACATTTTTACAATAATTTAAAATATGATGTTTTATTTATACTAATACCGGATGATTTTGATTGGTTGATAGACTATAAATGTAAAAGAAAGGTTTTGATTTGATACACCATGAAAACTATATTCATATTGCTAATTATTATAACGAGTGTGTGCTCACACAATACAACAATAACAGTGGAGTCTTTTAATAAATCAATATGTGTTTGTCCGAATACAGCCAAGTTGATGGATATTTTATATATTCTCGACAAACCAAAATGGTCAAAGCATCCAGGAAAAAGAATATCTCAAAGATTGGAGAATTTAGAAAACAGTTATGAACTATCATTTGAATATATACAAAATATAAAATTTGAATTGATTGATCATATTAAGGTTTTCAATAACTCTATTGTTGAAAATAAAATGAATATGAAAATAATTGATAAGAAGCATGATTATTTGTTAAAAAAGATTGAATTATTATTAAGAGAAATTCAAACAATCAAAGGATCAATAGAATCTCTGAAAATCAATTCTACGTTACCAATTTCAAACAATATTGCTGCGAATAGTACATCAATATTTAGTTTACCTTTGTTAATTTTACATTATTTTATTGTTTAAATAAATGTATGTTTTGTTGATTTGTTGAGCGTGAGCAGTACCCTTGTGAGCATTACCCATAGGGGGACAAAATATTTTGTCGGATAGACTATGAGTATATAGACTCGGAGTATATAGATTAATAATAATAATAATAATAATAATAATAATAATAATAATAATAATAATAATATCTTTAGAAATAATAATTGGAATAACGAGATATATGGCTCATTCGAAAGGTCTTGGATTGAGCTTTAAAATGAGCTATCGATGAATAATTTTCGTTGGCGGGAACCTTTAAAAATTTAAAAATAATAATATGACCTTGAAAATAAATGTCTTTGTTCTACAAATGACCTTGAAAATAAATGTCTTTGTTCTACAAATGACCTTGAAAATAATAATATTTTGAAAAATAATAATATGACCTTGAAAAAATAAATGTCTTTGTTCTACAAATGACCTTGAAAATAATAATATTTTGAAAAATAATAATATGACCTTGAAAAAATAAATGTCTTTGTTCTACAAATGACCTTGAAAATAAATGTCTTTGTTCTACAAATGACCTTGAAAATAATAATATTTTGAAAAATAATAATATGACCTTGAAAATAATAATATTTTGAAAAATAATAATATGACCTTGAAAATAATAATATTTTGAAAAATAATAATAAAATAGTCAAATGACCTTGAAAAATGGTCTCGGGAAAATGTTAATAACTTTTATACTACTAATGATAAAAATTATTTCTATGGCTCAAAAGATAGATCTCCGTCTGGGCTTCAAAATGATGTATCAATTGTTAATTAATTTTGAAAACTCAAAAAGTTCTGGCGCCCCGAAAAGTAGGACTCCGCTAGCACAGTTAATAATATTTTTGAAAAATAATAATAATTATATGACCTTGAAAAATGGTCTCGGGAAAATGTTAATAACTTTATGAATAGTGATGATGATGATACTTTCAATAGCTCATTCGAAAGGTCTTGCACCAAGCTTCAAAATGATGTATCAATATTAATATTTTGAAAAATAATAATAAAAATAATAATATTTTTGAAAAATAATAATATGACCTTGAAAATAAATGTCTTTGTTCTACAAATGACCTTGAAAAAAAAAATGTCTTTGTTCTACAAATGACCTTGAAAAAAAAAATGTCTTTGTTCTACAAATGACCTTGAAAAAAAAAATGTCTTTGTTCTACAAATGACCTTGAAAATTTTATGAGTCATACGACCTTGAAAATGACCTTGAATGAGTCATACGACCTTGAGAATGACCTTGAATGAGTCATGGTCTTTGTTTAAATGACCTTGAATGAGTCATATGACCTTGAATGAGTCATGGTCTTTGTTCTACAAATGACCTTGAAAATTTTATGAGTCATCCGATGAGTCATGGTCTTTGTTTCAATGACCTTGATGAGTCATATGTCTTTGTTCTACAAATGACCTTGAAAAAAAAATGTACTTTTAGACTTAGAAAAATTTTTTACCCCCGGGGGGGGGGGTTGTGCTAGCGGAGTCCTGTTCTAGCGGTGCCCAATCCATCTACTATTGGTATATACAAAACACATTTCAATTGAAATTATATAATCTTATGATATTTATTTGTATATTTCAACTAAAAGATAATAATTAAAAGAATTGAAAGAATACTCATGTATGTAAAAAAGCATTATTTATATTTCTGTTCTATTGTTCAAACAGTGCTTCGTTCAATTTTTAGTTTAATAGTGGAATTTTGTTTAGTTTTTACTTTTTATAGACAAAATACTATAAGAACTTTTTTTTCAAATTTCTCCACTGATTTCTCTTCCATTGTATTTATTAAAAAAGCTTGACTATAAATCAGTAAATATATCGATGTTTTTGATATATTTACTGATTCATGGTCAAGCTTTTTTAATAAATTATTATACTACAAATATTATATGTTATATTGTAACTAATTAATACAGGGTAAATTAAACAATTTCCACTTTTTAATTTTTCTTAATCTTTATTACAAGTTTTTATTTGTTTCCTTATAAACATAAAAGGATGACCTCACAAAATATATTTGTGAAGATGACTGCAATTTCTAGTTACGCCACTGCATTGAATCAACAAATTCATACTTCCAAAATTTGTATTACAAAATACAAAACATGAACATAATTATGTATTATTATTATTATTATTATTATTATTATTATTATTATTATTATTATTATTATTATACTATGTATAAGACAAATTTTATTTTGAAATAAACTTATGTCTAGCAAACCTTTAATTTTTTTTCAGATATCTTAAATAAATACTATAGGATAATAAATTTCCATAATTTTTAAACTTCAAACCACCCTAAAGTTGACTCGATATATCTGTTGAGGATACCAAAATTATAAAATAAGAATAATCATTTAAGGCGTAAAATGATTTGGGGAAATGATGACAAATGAATCGGGCATTCTTCTGGAACTCAGTGAAATAGGAGTAGAAGAGAGATATTGAAAAATGTAAAGGGTACAGAAGAAAATAAATAAAAAACAGACAATCAAATAAAATGTCATTATTAATTAATTACAAGTGCTGAAAAAGCAGAACAGAAAGTAAAACAAAATTTAGATTATCTTGTTATCTCGATGGCCTACTCGGGATTAGGAGTCAAAAAAAGCATGGGAAATCCGAGAGATAGGACTGTCAAAAAAAACATATGTCTCCACAGCTGTCAGAGATTACGGAAGGCCAACGGAACAGGTGGGAAAAGGAATGAATTATCAATAAGTGCCATCAGATGGAAAACTATAAAAACTGAACAAAAATTTACAGAAGAAGAGAAAACTTTGGGACGAAAGAAAATTTGCTACGAGAAAAACTTGCGACGAAAAGAAAGAAAATTTGCTAGAAAGATATTGAAAATTGATATCGTTGAATTCATTGTAATCAATTGTGATAATCAATAAAGTTTTACGTCATTGGGATTTGTCGTTGTCGTTATTAAATAACATGCTCGGAGTAAGATCAGTGATTGGCAGCTTAATAATCACCGACCAATTACCATATACCAAATATATGTTATCTTTAAATATCTCATTATAATAAAAAAGAAGTTACAACTTAAAAAACGTTTCATTTTACAAATTTATCCTCAATGGTAAATTGTTTCTGAAGTTCAGAACACCATTAACAATTTTTACAATATTGAATTTGACAAATTTAAATTTTTAGATTACTCAACAAATGCAAGAAATTCCTCCATCAAATAAATGCAAAAAAACTTTAATTCATATGACCTTATGTGGCATATGTTCTCAAAATCTCGATTGGACTCCTTATTTTAACGAAAACACTATGCATTTCAATAATAAAATTTGTCCAAAATATTGCCATAACGTTATTAAAAATTGCATGGCTTACTATTCAGCTCTCATAGAACCGCTTAAGTCTTTTCAAATTGTCTTTAATAATTTCATTTCCAAGCACACCTTTGACATTGAAGAATACAGTCACTTTTGGATCAATAAGAACACAGAAAATATATCGATTTTAAAAATGGCTTTAATTTCTTCAGAAAAAGTAAAGTATTCATTTATTATTTTTTAAGTTGTCTTTAAATAACAATATGCTTTTTTACAACTAATCATAAATTCAATTTTTTATATAAATAATAAATAGGCACAATGAAATTTAAACTTATATAAATGTATATTGCCTGAGCAAATGTTCTTTAACAAGTGCTTTTGAATTACATTACAAATATTTTACAAATAGCAATTATTATGTATTTATTAATAATTTTTAGAGAATTTTTAACTGGGTTACCACCACATTATTTTATTACAATTTTTCTCAAGTCTTTTTCAATTGCTAAAGATTTTCATGAAATTATAGAAAATTATAATTATATATGAAAATGAAATTTTATTACTGTTATTTTGTGAGAATCGTATATTGTTCTCATCTTTAATAATCATATTGATGTTGTGTTTCTATTTATGTGTAATTCATTGTATTTCAATACAATTTCGAAAACAAGTCAATAGTTTTCAAAAACACTTTATTTAAATATTGTTTAAAAATTACATAAACGTTTACTTTATCGAAGTTATAAAAAACTAACAATTCAAATCCAAGTATTATATTCCAAAAAAACGATAAATTCTAATCATTTTAAACACTCAAAAAACTAATCAATATAAAATTCAGCAATAAAATTACCTTTCACAGAAGATAGCCAAAGCCAATTGCATCGAATCACACAGATCTACATACCTCTAAAATACTCATAAATAATTTTAATAAACACATCCCACAATATGGCACGCCAAAACACAAATTATGAAATGATTAATAAAAAATTAATGTATAATATATGATATAATTAATACGGGAAAAACTACTACTGGAAATAGGAACAAAAAGTTTGGACAATCGGAATAAAATAAGTGCATTTACTTTAGAAAACCAGAAAAATAAAATACAAACAAATACACCATACACACAACAACCTTACACCAAACACCACTCAGATACGTTTACTATAAAATAAGTAAAAATCAATAATCTTACATTATAGAAACATACATACTTACTTTGATTTCACGCTGATGTTCTCATTAGTAGTGCAATGAGATACATCTTACACTAAAAATCTAAAAGTGGTAGAAAAATCAATCACCAAAAATATGTATTTTTCTAAAACAGTTTAGGAAAAACGACGAATATGAATAAAATGATTTTTTAAATTTTTGTAACTTTTTCTGAGCTCAATATGAGGGGATTCTTTCAGGAAATCAAATCTGGAGTGAAAATACATTCGACCAAATTCATCTGCTCTTGATATTTTCATTAAAAATCTAATTTTAAAAATTTTCAACGATCTTTTTTTCCTAAAAATTGTCTAAAATGAAGTTATTATAGAAAAGGTATCTCAGCGTTATATTTCTACGAATCAAAAGTTTGTATGTATTTTTTAGTATGTGCTGCACTTGTGTGCAGTTTTTAATTTTTCTTCCACTTTACAAAATAATTCCAAAATAATTATAAAATAAATTTCATAAAATTCCTAAAAAACCTGAAAATTAATTAAAAATAAAAATAAAATGGAGTATTTGAAAAACTGTTATTAAAACTGTTATGTAATTAAGAATAATCTTGAATTTATTTGTTCTCAATGTCATCTTGTTAAAAATATTATTAACATTTAAAAATGTAAATTTAATGAAAAATTTATCTTTTAACTTATTAACTGCTCATAATGTGTCCTTGGTATACATAATTTATGACAAATGCCGTGATAAATTAAAACCCTATAAATGATGTGCGCTTCGGTTTGAGGTAATCAATCAATCTATTTAAAAAAAAATATATTTCACGTTAGTCACGTTTTATATTTATGAGTGTAATAAGATTACGATATTTTGTTCATTTTAAAATACAAATTTTTAGAATGAAGATCCGACAACAATGAGCAGAGACATTGAGTCCAAATTAGATGAAGATAAATATCTCCAGGATAATGTGGATTCTGATGCGGCTAAATATTTTTTTAACTGTATTAAATTAAGCCAATGCAAATCCCTTAAGGAAACGAATATAAAACAGTTCAATGGAAAGTTATTTAAATTAGTTAAAACGTTTAAACGATACATTGAAACATTAATCAAACCAGATTCGTTTATAAATAAAATTTTGGCAAAAAAATGTAATAACTCCAATTTTAGTTTTTGTTGGAATGGATTTGAAATTGGACAGTAAATTGTTTTTTTAATTATTTTTTATATTATATATATATTCACTTGAAAAAGGGAGTGCCGAAAATTCGTGAATATCAAAAACATCCATATATTTACTGATTCATAGTTAAGTTTTTAATAAATACTATGTCAATGGAAAAGAAATCAGTGGTGAAATTTGAAAAATGTTCTTATAATAATATAAAATAAGAAAGCGCCAGACATTCTTTTCACGATATATAATAACTATATAAATTAAGGATTTTTAAACAAATTTATTAATTGTATTAATTATTACCTATATAAAAAATTTTTTTAATAGAAAAATTTCATTCTTTTAAAAATTATAATTAAAATAATAATATTTTTTAAATTTTAACATTTAGAATTTATTTTAATAATTTATTAATTATTTAATTTAACAACAACAATCGATACATACAATATACAAAATATTATTTAAAAAATTTAAAACACAGGTATTCACTGCATTCTGCACATTAATTTTCAGATCCAAAATAACCCAAGATCCATGCAAAGATTGATCATTATCAATGCAAATTAAAATTTCTCTGGTGAAATCAGCAAAATCTACGGAATTACAAATAGAATCACTAATGATTTTAGAATGGATTACTCTTCTGTTATTACAAGCAACTGTCATAGTGATATTTCTTTCCCTTATCACAGGAACTGTAGATATAACTCTTGATCCCTTTTTTTATCTTCCAAATAACCTTAGATGAAGATTCTTCAATAAATAATTGTTTTAAAATTTCTGTTGGTGCATTCCATGTATAATTTGTGGCATAAACTCTTCGCTTTTCTAAGGTTTCGATGGAGTTTACTCGATCGTTGATCCTTGAAGGCGACTTACACGTAATCTGCATTTGGCAAATTGCATTGTGTACTGTTGATGCAGCAACTCTTTTTCCAAATTTCTCAGAGAATTTTATTTGGATATCTTTCAGTGTTATTGTTGTACATTGAAAATTCAGATTTTCAATATACAACAAACCTTGATCATTGATTTTGTTAGCAGGCCCTTTTTTATTGTAGTCTCGTGCTCTTGATTGGTAAAAGGCCCGATTCTGGTTTTTTTGTGCATAGCGACAATGCATCTAGCCGATCCTTCCCTTATTCGTAGTTAAGCAGCATCAGCAGCCGCAATTGTTAACCTGTCCTTAATAACTAAACTAATTATATTATCTTTCTTTTCTTCTCCATAACCTTGCCCGAGGTTTGTAGATGTTTTGAAATAATTCAGTCGTTATTATTCATAAGGATTAAATTAAATTTTATAATTATAAGAGTTTAAATTGATTATGAAAATCAAAAAAGAATACGATTTATAAACAAGAATTAAAGAGAAAACATAAACAAATTAAAATTTCACTATCAAAAACGTCACCGCATGCAACAAGCTATAGAAACTAATTACTAAAGGACTATATGGTTCTACGATGGTCCGTTTATTGTAATTCATATGGCTATAGTAAACTTCTCGGGGGTACATAAATTAATAATTAAATAAATAATTATATAATAATTTAATAATACACCGATCAAATCTATATATTAATAAAAAAATATTTATTCTGTTCAAAAAAAAATATCATTTATAAAAGTTTGCATAAATAAAACATCATTTAATTTTTAATGGAATTCACTAATATCATTAATGAGCTGTAAAAATGTTTCATCATTATTCCTAGTATACCTTTTTCTCCAGATGAATTCATAACATTAACAAAAGAATTTTTTTAAGTGGTATGCTCAAATTTTCAAAAAGAATTACCTAACAATCCTTTTTTTACTTTATGTGGGTACGCAGTTGCTCTTTTTTGACATACCCATAAATATCTGTTTAACGTATCCTTCGTACGTTCAATTCGCATGTTTTCTCCACATCTTTCACAAGTTAAGTTTCTTCTGATTAAAATCTTTGAAAAAAACCATTCTACTACTTTCAAATCATCTGTTATTATTTCCGAAATTTCAAATATCCATTAACTAATATTTTTTTTATCAATATGAAGTTTTGATTATTTAATTATTTAAATATATTTATTTGTTTATGTACCCCCGAGAAGTTTACTATAGCCGTTAGAATATAATCATTATGAAATTGATCAAAAAGTTAATAGATTATTTTTATAATAAATTAAACCTAATTAACTTTATTTGTTTCATTCATATAACTAGTGTGATGGTTTTAGTAATCTTTGCTAGAAAGGTGTAAATACTGTAACAGGTGCTAACCATTGAAATAAAATTATTAGCATGAACTTCGAGGTTTGGATTAATAACAATAGTCAAAATAGGTTTAATAATTTTTAACCAATATAGAAGTACTTAATTCACTTGATGTGGTAAAACAAACAACAATGATAAAATTTATTATACAAATTAATTACAACAATTTCAATAAATCTTTAACATTACAGATATTAATATAGGTGCATTTAAACATTTAAATTACTTTGAGATACTTTTATGGCATCAACTTATAGAAATGATATATTATAAGGTTCATAAAGCTATAGCGCTAGACTGATTCCGCAAATAAACCAATGAGTATTTTTACATTATATTAAATTTATAATAACAATACAGAAACCATTAATATTTATTACAAAAACGTTTATTTAAATCAGGCGTTTCCAAAGTTTTATTTGGGTTGGACAAATTCTAAATTCCAAAATATTTGTCTGGCCAAAATACAAAATTGTTTTTTAAAAAATTAATAATAGACTTCTATGACTTGGAAGTGTCTCAAAAGAATGCTGCCTTTACTGAAAAGTTATATTTCCTATTGCTTGAAAATTTTTTTTATATGAATCTTTTAAGTCACAAGTACAAATTGGTTTCTATTTGGTCTGAATTCACTTGAACTGGACATTTTTTAAATAAAAATACAAAATATTTTTTAAAATTAAGATCTCCAATCTTATATTGGCGGTTAGTAAGCTACATTTCAACAGCTCGAGGGCCACACTTTGGAAACTCCTGATTTAAATATTTCAAGTAAGGGAACCAAAACATATGAGAAATTATAAAGCATATTATATTTACATATCTATCTCTTTATTTTTTTGCTATTATTAGATTTCATGACAAAATAATTAACTTTCCCCCTTGGTCTGGCGAAGAAAGTCAAATTCTGGGAAAATATCCATCGAAACAAAGGATTCCTCTTCAAAAATTGATTAGGGATATAAAAGAGACTATCATAATTTTAGTAAGTATTTATATAAAATTATGATATTATTTGTATGTATATAACCTTGCCAATAAAATTGATAATAATTGTTAAAATGAGTCAAATTTATATATTTAATTTCGGATATATTTTTAGATAATCTTCTTTTTAATCACATTACTGTGCCGGGGTTTTTCGGTTTTATTAATTTTACCCAATTACTCGGAAATTTTAAGCATGTTTAAAATTATTTATATTTCTCATAGCAATTATCTATGTAATCGTGTTATTATCATTATTATTATTATTATTATTATTATTATTATTATTATTATTATTATTATTATTATTATTATTATTATTATTATTATTATTATTATTATTATCATTATTATCATTATTATTTTTAGAAGATGGATGAATACTAAAGATTTTGAAATCGAAAGTTTATATAGTGGGGAAGGATAAATATAGAGTAAATATACATTTGAGTATCAGGAGTAGCAGCATTAATTAAATTTTAGACAATTAAATAATAGTTTAATCCTTTAGCTGCGAATAATATATTTAATACAAATGAAAAAGTGTTCGACTATAAAATAGCCCTTTTCAATTTACTGGAATTTAGTTTCTTCTATTTTTTAAAAATGCTTTTTAATATTCTCTTTTATTTCCTTTTACTTCTTATTGGTTAAAAATAATAATATACTTTTGCCTGAAGAATTTAAAAATTTTAAATTTTTTATTAAATATCCTCTAAAATTCAAAACAAAACACTAAAAAAATGGTTTTTTAATTTTTAAAGCTTCTATAATTAGCTCATAGAAACCGTTTTTAATAAATCTTAAAATATTAATAAATTATATATTTCAATATAATATTTATTTCAATATATATTTATTTAAATATTTTAAAAAATGTTTCTATTTTGATTTTGATTTCTAATGATCTTTTAAAAGTATATTTCCTTAAAATTTGACTTAGTTTTTCTATATTATTTTAAATTATTATTTTTTAATTTTTTTGAAAAGCTATTCTCAAAGTCAATAACAACAGATCAAACTGATGATTTCATTGATCTCTTCTTTACTGCTGATTATTGGCCGTCTGTTTATGACGAGAATTGCTTCTTTAAATCTGACATCTTTTATGGATGTTTTCAATTATTGAAATATTTTTTCTTTCCTTCCTTGGTTGACCTTGTTTGGAGATATCTGTATAACAAGGATTTTCCACCAAGATCTAGATGTTCTTAAACTCTTTGGTGCAATGTCCCGAATGTACTTCGAATGTATATTTCTTTGCATACATTGCACGTTATACAATAGACAATATTTTTTCGAAAGCACATCTCTTTCGGTGTCTGGCAATTTTCCATTGTGCAATTGTTTTCTTTTTATGTGTTGTTTGCCAGGGCTTCTCTCAATGTCCAAGATTTATGTGCTATACTAATTGGAAGGCCAGTACGTTTAAATTCTTTCAGGATCTTGAAGTCGAGTATGTCACTGATGAATGAAATATTCAGATAGAAATATTTCTTTTTTTGTGTTATCTTCCTAGATCTTTTGGGGGTAGAATTTATTCTTTCAATGTCCTTACCTTGATATCCGTTTCTGTGTAAAATTTTATTAAGTTTAATTGCTGTTTATAGTTCTAGTTTTCTTCAGTTCATCGATTGTCTATCCTTTGTTTCTCGTTTTTTATCACGCGTACTTTTCGTAAGTAAGGAAGCGCTAATCTTTGGTACATAAATATTTCTTTGTGACCTGTTTTTCTGTTGAACCCGTGTGTTTAAGTATCTGCTTCTATTTCAAACTTAATATCTTGATGAGACACATTAAATGTATGAAATATTTCCTCCGCTTCTTTTCTGCTTTTGATCGTGATAAAGATATCAACTACATATCTTGTGTAGAAACCTATGGATTGTATGGTCCTCAGTGTTTGTCGTTCGTGGTTATCCATAAACATGATATCCACAATCCTGATATGCTAGAACCCTTAGGCAGACCTTTAGCTCGTTTATAGACATTTTTTCAGAAGTAAAATTGGTGTTCTTGAGGATAACAGTAAGATGTTTGATGATGTTCTCGGTGTTCATTTCCTTTATTAACAAGTTGTTTTCTCTTAATTTCTTTTCTAAGCATTTAATAGAATCTTTTGGTTCGATAGATGTGTATAGGGATACACAATCAAGACTGAAAGGGTATTTGAATTCTCTATGAGTAGTTCTGTTTTAATTTAATCTTGTCACGAGGCAGTCGGTCCTCTGAAGATAGTGTAGTACAGTGCCCAATAATGGTTTTAAGATCTTTGAAAGGAGCCAACTTGTTTTAGTTGTTGGTCCATTTGTGTTTGATATAATATGTCTAATTTTGATAGCTGGACCGTCTTTATGAGTTTTTATTAGGTGATAGACGTTGTGAAGAACGAAACTTTTTGTAACGAAGCTATTGGTTAATCTGTTATGGAGGCTCATTTCCACAGCCATGGTTTTCCATACTTTATTGATCTTCATTTTGATGGTGTTTGTTCACATGCCGCTAACTTTCTTCTATGTACCAATGTTGCCGAGGTGTTCGTAAGCAGCTTCACAGTAACAGGTTTTCTCTATAATAAATATTATTATTAGCAAAAATTATTTAAATTAAATTTATCTTTGAAAATTATTTTATAAAAATTTCATTTAAATTCTCAGAGGCTATCAGTTTTAGAAAATATCTGACATTACATTTTAAATTATTACTTTAATTTACATTAATTTTAAAATATGGCCATTAATTTGCTTTAATTTAAAATAATTACCAAAATTTTACGTAAACATCGAATTATCAAAATATTTGACCATAAATTATTGTGCAAAAATCTATAGACCTTAAAATACTTTAGCTTTTTTAACGAGGACTGGATTTTGTAGAAAACATTATATAGACCTTAACAATACTTTGAATTTTTAGTGAGAGTCGGATTTCGTGTTCAAAAAATCCTGGGACCTTAAAAATACCATGCCATTTTTAGCGAGAATTGTTTAGAAAATCCCATGGACTAAAGACACTATAGTGTGAAAAATGTGATGTAATTAAAAATTACCCACCTGAAGAAGTCTGATTTCAATTACACAGCGATTACCACTCTAGAGCTGTGGGTTTTTTTAGCGAGGATTCCATTACACAGCGATTACCCTTCTGGAGCAGTGACTTTTTGTATAGAAAAATCCATATACCAAAGAGACCCCCTTAAAAAATATAATGTAGCCCTCTAGAGCAGTAAAAAAATTCATCTATAGGGGGGGGGGGGGGTAAACGGGATGGTCTGCTCCAGGTGGCTATTAACTACCTATTCTTAAGGGTAAAAGGTCAAATATTATATAATATACCTAAAGTCAATTATGACATAAAAAATCAAGTATATAAGGAAATTTATAAATATAAGTTCAAGTTATACATATTAGGTATAAGCCGAAGTCTAATTATTTATTATATAATGTATTTATTATATATATTTACGAGGTTCGTATCTGGCGTAGAGCTCCTACTCGGTATACATTTATATCCGCGTGGCCACAATCACGCCGTTAATAACCGCGCGCCCACAACCGCGCTGTTAAAAAACGCGCGAAAACAATACCGCGACCTTGAAAATCGCGACTTGTGAGCAGAAAGATTACATAATAACAGAATACATACAACTAAAATACTTACAATCTCAATCATAGTGATTTTACTCTTTTAATATATTATTATTAATAGTTTTGCTTAAATAATGTTAGGTTTTATTTTGTTTCATTTTACAGTAATTCTTTTTGATGTTTTTATACAATTTGGGGAGAAAACTAATTAGTAGATCGGAAAGGTTAAGAAAGACAGGTTAAAACTAAAAAGTTAGGAATTGAAAAGGTAAAAAAATAGAAAAAATGAAAATGAAAGAATACAAATAATTCATTTAATGCATCACTATGACGCGCGGTTATGATCGACGCTATTATTAATAGTTCGCGGTTATTATGGTCGCGGTTTTGAGTGCGCGTTTTTTGTAACGTTGCGGTATAGAGCGCGCGGTTATTAAAGTAAACCATCCTACTTTACTATGAAAATTAATTTGTTTTAACCCGGTATTCTAAAGTTATATTTTAGTCTAGTTAATTACAAAGAAACCTTTGTATTTTTCATTCAATTTAAATTAAATTCGTTATCTTTGCGAACACAGATGCATCTCACTATTTTTTATTTAATATACAATATATTTCTTTAAATTTATTTACATTTACCTCTAGAGATAACATATACAAATAAAATATATTTAGAAAAAAAAAACTGATTCATATAGAAATAGATTTCCAAGTGTTAATGAGGCTTTTTCTCCAGTTGATGGTAGCGGTCAGAATAAAGATTATGAAGCTGATGATGACGTCGATGATGATAAAATCAAATTTTCGACATCGCTAGCTCCGCCATCCTTTCAAATAGTGACAATTCCAAATAATGACGTGAAAGATTCTATCAGTAAATTTCATTTTTAAATTTCAGTTTTAAAATAAATTTACTTAATAAAATTCCCAAATTCACGGGTAGTTGAGAAATTTCATTCCAGGACTGTTTCTGTTTTCTGCATAGAAAAATAAATTTTTGATCTATAGTAGTAATGAAAATAAATGAGCTTTTGAAATATTTCAAAGTAAAAAATTGAAAAAGTAGGCAATTTATATGTTTATCCGATTTTTCGAATAACGAATCAAAATATTATAAGGTCGGAACTTATTATACTACTTATTATTATTGTTGTGAGATTCATGTTGTTTTATTTACTGAGACAACATCAGATTTGATATTTAAATAAATTTATCTCAACAAGCTTGATCTTATTCTTAGATGATAATATCCGATTTTAAAACAATAAAGATCGCAGAAAGTTTGATCCGACAATGTTTATTATTTTTTATTATTTCTTGGTAATTATTAATTACATGGTAATATAATTCTCAAAATTCAAAATCGAGGAAACTAAATTTCAGAGAATTTATATTAGATTATAATATTGTGGGAGATCTGAGTGATACAAAAATGGAAGTATATAGGATTCACAGAATAGAATTCATATTAAATTAATATAAAAAATACTCATTCACTTATTTTACGTGATTTTCCTAAATTTTCATTTATATAAAGATTCATGGTCAATTTAATTGAAATGTTTTCATATAATGTGTCGACGAATTCTTTAGAATAATAAGTAACACGCCATATCTCTATGTTGTCTGTCGAATTTCTTTCATTAAATCATCTTTCATTGATATGTTCTTTGCGGAAAGCAATGCAAATACTAGTAAGATGCTTATAGTAGGTGCTCAGTGTGATATGAAGGTGGACTACAGAGAAAATAAACGTTTACAATAATTATTCAACTTATTCGCCAGGCAAAATAGTTAATGAAATTATGTTTTCACCAATTTTGAAAAATGGTATGTTGATTAAGTAATTTTTTAGTGTTAACTACGTAACGCCAGATATTAAATGCAATTGTCATGACTATATATATATATATATATATATATATATATATATATATATATATATATATATATATATATATATATATATATATATATATATATTTGTTGTGTATGGGTTATTATTATAATTGTTATTATCATCATAAGGCAATCATCGAAAGGAATTGACAGCAGATAAAATAATAAGCGGAGTAAAATTCTAATTTAGAAAAGCAAAAAAATTGAAAAATTACAATTACAAATCAAAAGAGAAGACTTTCAGAAGAATTAATTAAGTAAATTGTTGTATAAATAATAGAAAACAAATTAAATTTATTCTATTTTTATACATATCTTCTAATCCCGAGTTAATAGTTTGATTTATTTTTGAAAATAAAATTTTATAGAATAATATTTTGTTAAAAATCATATCCATCGTATTTAGACAAAACCACTCTGACTGTTCCAAGACATTTTTAACGGAGACGCTGCCAAGTCCTACATTTACCCCTATCAATATACTTTCGGCAAATAACAAGGATATATACCGTATATACTCGCATATAAGCCGGCCTCCCATATTTGGTTTTGATTTATTCTATATATTAATTTAAAAAATATTAATTAACATTTAATATAAATTTATTATTGAACCATAATTATTTTAATTAAAAGTAGCTTCGCGTAAAAGCCGACCCATCAATTTGGGGAAAATGAATCCAAATTTACTCGGCCTATACGCGAGTATATACGGTAATTAAATTTGAATATAACCTAAATAAATTGGTGTCATAAGCAAAAAAGCAAAACCCCCATACATTTATCTCTTTTACCATATCTATTATAGATGTATAAAAAATAGTGGCACTGTTTACTGAATATAGTAACCCATATCCTTGATCAAACTCTTTTTTTGAAAGAAATCAAGAAAACAAACAATTAAATTAATGACAGAAAACTTAAACACCACTTTTCAAAAGACAGAAGATGACCGAATATATAGAAGAATAACTAACATCAAAATTTGATTTTGCAAATTGATTTAAAAATATTTTAATTAAATTTTTTATTTAGATATTAAATATCCTCTGTCCAATACGAGTGCAATTATTTCGCAATTTTCAAAAAATAATACAAATAAAATTCGTACAAGGAGCATATTACTATTCATTTATGTTATTTATATTGGAAATTATTTTATTTTATAGTTTTATTTTTTAAATTCTAATAGGATTAAATTATTTTAAAGGCATTGTGTAAATTTACATAAAAACAGGCATGATGAATAATCACAGGGTAGCATGGAATTAATGTCACTACAGGTAAATGTACAGAAAATATTTTCTTCATTCAGACAAGTAACCTTAAACTTGGGTGATATCACCCACTAGTCGGCATTTGAAAATATTTGTAGCTTTTTGACAATTTACTTAAAGTCTGTAACTAGCATACATGCACAAACATACACTCACAAACATAACTTAGGTATTTCACACAGCATTTGAGACAATTTTGCGTTACTCAAGCCTAGTCATTTACTTGCTCATAACTTACATAATAAATAATACAATTTGCTAAGTCTGTCTTGATTTTTATCAGTAATACGAGTATATACAGCACATTATTGGTAGGAATAGAGCATGGTTCTCCATTTAAATATATAAATATATATTTGCATTTATTTATCTTTCGAATTGAATTCTGGACAAATGTTGCAATCAGTACTCTTATTATTTGTTATGGATATATTAAAGCCACTAATGAAAAGAAAGTCTCAGTGGGCCTTATTTGGTGAAAAACATTTTAATGCTATGAAATTAGAAAGGGTAAGTCACTGGATTATTATGTTGGGGTTCTTAAATTTTCCAAATAATTAAAAAATGAATATCGAAAATTCGAAAGTAAGAAATCATCGAATTAAAATTTGGAAAACGGGTCAGGTGTAAAGGAGATTATGGCGAGAGAACGGATTCATCAGAATATGTTCAGAAAGGTCGAAACGCAAGAAAACTTACAAAAAAAGAAAATCGGTAATTAATTAATTAAGGAAAACACGAGTAAACAGAAAGAAAAGTAAATAAAGTGGATTCTGGAAAGCCATTATCATAATAGCATGAGTAATGCAAAAACGGGGGAAATATTATATCAAAAAAGACGCATGGTGGGACAATTAATTATTTCTTTCGAAGGCGAAAAAACGAAAAAATCCGTGAGGCAAGGCTTGATAAACGGAGATGATCTAGATAAATTATACAATTAATCAATGCGATTATTTCAACTATATAGGGAAGAAGATCGGGACAAAGAAATCGACAGTAGGATTAAATCAAAAACTAAAGCTAGAAGACAGAATTAGCGTAAAAGAAAAAAAATCAAGTTAAGACAAAGGAGTAAAGAAAAGAGGTGATTATGGTTGCGGAATGTGCAGTACGAAAGCAGTTACAGCGAAACTTATTGAATAGTTGGTATAGGATATTTTATTGCGATATTTGGAGTTTTTTAATTTGTAGATTATACAAATTTGAATACAAATATACGTTGAGTGTTGTTTATCTAATTGTTTTTACAGAACACGTGGAGTCAGAAACACAGACGTTAATAATTATCTAACTAAAAACTCTACATATCTAATTTACTCAATATTTTACCATAAGTGATTCGTCTGTTCAGAGACGTTTCGATGAAATAGTAGTAGATGTTGAAGACCAACTGGTTGCAAAATTAGGTTCTATTAAATTTTCAAAGTAAGTGAATGAATCTACGTTGCCTGGAATGAAGAATTTTTAATTTAGTATGTTATAAATTTTGCTGAAAATAACATCCTTCAAGAGGAAATTGTTTTCAGAAAAATTGCTCAATGAGTCTAAAGAAAAATCAATTTTTGCAACTTTGAGACATTTCCTTTGGAGAAGTCATATTCCTTTTGATAACATCAATAACTGTGCATTTTCAATGGCTGGTTGCTATCAAGGATTCCTAGTGCATTTGACGGAATTTTGTAATCATCTGAAATCTTTCGAAATTGATATATCATCACACCTTTTCATTTTGATTGCTCAGCTTGTACCTGAATGTTTTGTTGCTCTAATTAAAGGTAGCTATTGCAGGTATCGAGGAATGGTTTCAAGAATATTTTTGGAATAGTAAAATTATGAGGTTTCACATGCCTTTTAGGTGCCTATACAAAAATTTGGCAGAGCAAAGAAGAGCGAACTCCTTATCCAAACTTATGGCAGAAAATGAGATTGCTCATATTAGTGTTTTCTATATCTTACTCATATCCTAATCAGTGCAGTAAATAAACACGAAAATTAAGTTTATGATATCCAAACACCAAAAGTAGAGGTCACATTGACCCTGAAATCTCTAACACTGTTGTATCAGTCTATCTCTAGTTTTAGATGACAGGGCAGACCCATAGACATATTTGCCCTAACAAGTGACTACAGCACTTAGCCGAATAAATTTAGAGTAAATGTCTGTGGTGAGGAGAATTGAAAACGCAATTCAAACCCATTCCAATTCAACCGACTCCTTAATAGGCTCGAATTAGTGATATACAATTTTTGCCAATTTTGGTTTTACGGAGTATAATAAAAAATTCCTTTTTTAGTTGCAAAATTTTTATGAAGTGTGTTTAGTTTTAAAATTTTTATGATGTAATTGTATTCAAATTATATTTTGATTTAGACATAATTATTAATTTAAAACACTGTTGGGGATTCTAACTATTATGTATCATAATACGAAATAAATAAATAAACACATTTTTTCTACTGTCAAAGAAAAAATACACACACGCATTAAGCTTGAAATTTTTGGATTGAAATTTTTTTTTAAATTCTGATATTTTATTTTAGCGGGTAAACTTTTGATTTTAATAAATTTTTCATACAGATAAGAAGTCTTTATTTTGATTTCTATATATATGTTGGGTATTTTGTGCAAGTCAGTATCACGGTCTGACTCCTTTGTGTTCTTTTTGAAATTAAGTAAGCAACCCAACACAAAAATCTTTATTCGAGACTAATACAGTTACACTTTGGTTACACTTTATTAATTCAACTACACTTGATACAATCAATTTTTGGTCTACACTTTCCAATACAACTGCGAATCTTACGAAGGGATAAATCTTCCAACGGGAGATGTCCCTTTCTTGTACGCTCGATTTAAATTATTCCATTGACACTAACTTCAAAGTTTTCTTTGTTACTCTCGCTAGATTTCTCGTTTGCTTTTCTTCGACCAACTGGCAATTCTGTTTACTTGCCGATCGCTTTTATACCCATTTTGTAATTGATTTTACTTTGTCAAATTAATCTGGATCCAACTTCCTCCCGGGCTTCATCCTGTCGCTCTAATTGCTTTGAGGAATTTGCTCGTATCATTTGACGGCTTGCCCCAATTTGCCTCAATTTCCTGGAATTTAGTTTCTTCTATTTTCAAAATGCTTTTTAATATTCTCTTCTATTTCCTTTTTCTTAATTCTTATTGGTTAAAAATAATAATATACTTTTGCCTGAAGAATTTAAAAATTTTTAAAGCTTCTATAATTAGCTCATAGAAACCTTTTTTAATAAATCTTAAAATATTAATAAATTATATATTTCAATAATTATTTATATACGCAATTTTGTTGGGCTGAATTAGAATGTGATATTAAACTGAATTGGATATGGGAAAGGTGAAAAGTACAAATAAGTAAAAATCCACTATTAAATAAATTAAGTAAAAATAAACTCTAGAATAAAGAGAGTCGAAAGAATTAATAAGGAAAAATCTAAACAATTAACAGAATAAAAATAAAGCAGTTAAAAATTAAATTTTGGGTGTCACGGTCAGATGGAGGACCAGGCGAGAATGCACGGTATCCGAAAGTTATTGAAGAGGCGATTAATGTTTTTCTGGAATATGATCTTGACATGTACATAGTCGTTATTACTCCAAGAGGCTACGGTGCATATAATCCCTGTGAACGTAGAATGGCTCCCCTATCCCATGACATTTGTAAGTTGGTTCTTGATCAGGAACATTTTGGTTCACATATTGGTGCAAGTGGAAAGGTAATCGACGAAGAATTGAAAACAAGTATACCAATCCCAAAAGAGAATACGCCCATCGCAAAGGAATCTTATCGAATCGTCCCATCCGAAAAACTACCTATTCGAGAATACACTCGGCTACAGGTAGATATAGATGCCCTGTTAGCCGAGGGGGAAATGATTTCGTGAGTAGCCAATGGCAGGCACCTGCAATACCATTCGTGATTTGATCATCCTGGTTTCTATGTAAATTTTGTAACATTTGATCACTATGTATCTGGCTCATTTTGATTTGTTTTATCTTATACAATAAATCTTGTTAATGTCTACTTCATAAATTATGCTTGTCTATAAGTTTGTCTGAGTTGGAATTCGAATTACCTGGTAGTATGTTGATATTGAATAAGTAAAGTCGTACTGATTTATTTGATCGAATGAGGTAAGTCCTTCTATGGCACTCCGGAACCCGTACAGTGAACCTTACTTGGAGTAGTCCTACCACAGGGGCTCACCTGCTGGTAAGTTCCGACCTGTGTGTGCATCACCAAAGTGACACATCATCACGGGCACTCGTAAGGGAGATGATTGTCAAGTTATGAAGGTTGCTTAGGGAACCAAATCTGAGCGCGTGAACATTTTCCCCCTAAGTAATCAACAATTTAAATATTTTAAAAAATGTTTCCATTTTGTTTATTTCTAATTATCTTTTAAAAGTATATTTCCTTAAAATTTGATTTAGTTTTTCTATATTATTTTAAATTATTATTTTTTAATTTTTTGAAAAGCTATTCTCAAAGTCAATAACAACAGATCAAACTGATGATTTCATTGATCTCTTCTTTGATTATTGGCCGTCTGTTTATGACGAGAATTGCTTCTTGAAATCTGACATTTTTTATGGATGTCTTCAATGATTGAAATATTTTTTCTTTCCTTCCTTGGTTGACCTTGTTTGGAGATATCTGTATACCAAGGATTTTCCACCAAGATCTAGATGTTCTTAAACTCTTTGGTGCGATGTCCCGAATGTACTTAGAATGTATATTTCTTTGCATACATTACACGTTATACAATATACAATATTTTTTTCGAAAGCACATCTCTTTCATTGTCTGGCAGTTTTCATTGTGCAATTGTTTTCTTTTTATGTGTTGTTTGCCAGAGCTTCTCTCAATGTCCAAGATTTATGTGCTATACTAATTGGAAGGCCAGTGCGTTTAAAATTCTTTCAGGATCTTGAAATCGAGCATGTCATTGATGAATATCTTCTTTTTGTGTTATCTTCCTAGATCTTTTTGGGGTAGAATTTATTCTTTCAATGTCCAGTATATTTTAGATATTTAAGAATCTAATGCTTGAATTCTCTGGACACACATTTTTATCAGTGTTTTAGATCTGATTTTTTCACCTTCCGAACTTGACAACATATTAACTTCACCATCAAAAATAGGATCATTACTTTCAGATAAAACATGTGCAAGGATCATAAGTATTCAACATCCATTTATCAACGGTCTCTTTTGTCATGCGCTCAAGAAAATATTTAAAATATCCATTAAAATAGTAATTAAAAATAAATTATGATTATTTAAATCCTCAAAATAATATTTGCTATGTAAATAGATTATAATTACACATTTCGAACGTTCATATATTAAAATAATTAACAGATTGAAAAAACTGAAATATCAAAAATCTTTATTTGAAAACATTTTATTTACAGATCAAGTCTGCCAAATGCAGAAACATATAAAGGAAGATTGAAGGATTGCGAAATATATAAACATTTGAATAAGGGGTTAGCCATACATTCGATTATTTAATTGTCATTTAGAATTGCAAAACGCGATCAAAAAGTCAGCAAAAACTACAAAATAAAATCCCTATTATCCATAAGCTCATTCAATATAAGGCATTTGGTAGCATAGAAAATATCCAGTACAAGTATGTTTGAATTTTTCAATTTGTTTATCCTATTGTTTGTAACCTGGAGAACAAAATGATAGAAAGATACGGAAATAGAGCGAAAATTACCCCATCTTTATCAATAAGTGCAAAATCGCAACAGTCACTTGATATCGATGGCTTATTAAACAATGTATCCATCAAAAATGTTTCAGCCCCAGCTAGTTCCAATATATATTGCCAGTTTTTGCCGAACGTCAAAACATTATCGGTAACTATCAGTATATATTTATTGGCAAAGATTCCTGGTTTATTGATATTGGTGAGATTGCTAGAAATTATTATTGAAACATCGTTTATATTATAAATAGTTTACAGAGGAATAATTTGGCCTTCTTCGTTAATACCACGAAATAACAGAAATGGCACATAGTCTAGAAATTTCGATTGATCATTACATTCATGAACCCATCTATCATTGACTATCGGCATTTGGCCAACAGCCAAAGCCATCATAAATTTTACCGTTCTAAAAGTCAAAATGATTTTTATATTGGTAGTTAATGCAACCTTTTTATAAATATAGTTCTTCAAATTTTTATATGTACGAGAATGTTACCATTCGCAAAGGTAATTGTATTGAGGCTGGTAAAAATAATAATAGATTATTTATTGTTTTACCCTATGATTACTAGGCATAACTTCGGAACAATAATCTAAATATATTTACAATAACTTTAATATGATAATTAGCTTTTATACGTACATATACGAGTATATAAATGTTTTTCAACTTTTTTCAATTTTCACCACTGATTTCTTTTCATTGTATTTATTATATTTATATTTAATTGTCATTGTATTTATTAAAAAACTTTTCTATGAATCAGTAAAGATATCGATGTTTTTCGGAAATATCCCAGAAATTTAATTTATTTGAATGTTGATGGAGGGTTTGTTTTTTGATAAGAATGAGTTTCTGCGGCTAATCTCTGTAATGTATTTTTGAACGCATCTGATAATATTTTGCATTTTGTTTCGTGTACGAGTGGTGCTGATTTGTGTACTTTTTCCAGTGTTCGTGATAATTACTGGTTATGTTTTTGATTGTGTTCATTGAGTCTTGTTTGGAACGTCCTATGTATTTCCCTATGTACGATGTTTTTTGAAAAGTAAAAACATTTGGTTGAGGAGTGGCATAGACAATCCCGATGAAAGAGGTCTGATGTTGGAGATTTTTGAGATTTCCGAAGTTGTGATTTCAAAGGTGGTAAAAGTTAGAGTTTGCACGGTTCGGTTAACCGGAAACCGAAACCGCGGTTTTCGTCTCAAAAAACCGTAACCGGAAATCGTCTGCAGAAACCGCGGTTTTCGGTTTTCAAAAAATATTTCATTTAAAGCTACGTAAAATAAAAAAATTCTCTCAAAATATTAATTTTGCCTGATTGTATGCAATTTTTCATACTTTATAGTAAGTCGGAATCCATGCCCACTATAAAATTATAGCTGTCAAATAAATTTGTAAAAACTTTATAATTGATTACAAATTAAAATTTATAATTCATTAATTTACTTTCTTGGATTGTATAATTGGATAATTATTTTGATTCTTGTTGAATTTATTGAATGATTTGATGTAAATTATAGGTTGTTTATACGTATTATATATTGTTTTAAAACTATAGGTGAGTAGGTAATTAAAATTTTGAATATGTACTTATATAATTCTTTTAAGATAATACGTAGATTTGTATTACTANTTTGTACAAAAATAAAATTGAAATATATCAAATATAAAAATGTTAATATACTTAAATCTATCTAAAGGTGTTTGATAATAGAGCCATTAGTTCTGTAAAATTTTGAGGATTTATCTCGATGGGTTTGGGTGACTGCCGAACAAATCCTTTTATTTAAATTTAACTAATGTGTATGGTATTAAGGCCATGTTAGTAAATATGTTAAATTTTAAAATTAAGTTTCAGAAAATTTTTTTAAAAATTTTATGTTAAAGAAATCTTATACATATAATTTGTATTACATCTGGTTCCGTGGAATAAAACAATTTATAAAATTAATAAGCTTATATTATAGAAAAACATACTTACTCGGTGTTAATTGTTTTCCATTTTATAGAAGGATATCATTTATGGAAAACTTCATATGAGATTGGTGACACCTAACTGGATAAATAAGGAGGATTAATTTGATTTTGGACGGTTATTACGAATACCAAAAAGTTCATTTAGCTCTAACATTTACAAATATGGAGAAATGGAGAAAGAAAAAACACTTTTTTGTAAATATTCACTAAAATGGTGCAAAAATGAAAATATGTGGTGAACAATTTAAATAATTATATTTAAATAAAAAATTAACTTAAAATTGGTAAAAAAAAATAAAAATAATTCATAATTTTGTAAATTCATATTTTGTAAAAAATAATTTGTCGAAAATTGAGTCATCTATCGGCTTGCACACAAATCTGTATTACCATTTCATAATTGCATATGTTTACTCGAAATTATAACATCTATAATGGAGGTTAGTATATAAGCCAATATATAATTAATAATTTTCTAGCATTTTTTTTTAAATTATGAATTTTCAAAATTTAATATTTTTTTAATATTTTTTTAAATATATTTTCATTTTATTTACGCATTTTTTGAAATTGCGAATATTCACAAAATTGTTTTTAATATTTTTCATTGAATTTAAAATTTTTTTTTCCGAATTTAGTAATTATAAAGTTAAATGATTTTTTTGGTATTCATAATAACCGTTTAAAATGAATTTCATCTTCATGATTTAATAATTTTGCTTGATTTTGATTCCAAGGTCGAATTGAGTAGAGTTTTTGGCATTGAATTTTTATTTGTCGTGTTTCTTCAAAAAATTTAAAATTCCATGTAACATTTCCACATATCGAAAGTTTTCATGCATTTTTTATTATATGTATTTGTGTGTTGAAGTTATTTTTTCTATCACTTTCTATATAAACGATGTTATTCCATTCAACAATAAAAAATTATAATTGTAATAAGTTAATTTTGTTATATCATAGAAGTAAGGAGCGTTCTGATTGTCTGAATAAAAACTTGACTCATCGAAACGATTTCTCATTCGAAGCGTCATAAGTTCCCACACATTTTGGTATGCATTTAAGGGTCATTCGAGGAGTCCATTGGAGATATATCAAAGACAGTGAGTCATAGAATAATTCTTTCGTGTGCTATATTTTCCCCCAGTTAAAAAAAAAATTGTATGATAGTAATCGTTTAATTTGAATTGTGGCTTATTGTCTAATTTTCAACAAAATTTTAAAGTATTTTTTAAACAATTTATTTTTATATTTTTTGTCTTTGTTCACTTTATTAAATTTTTACAATAATTTTTAACATACAACTTAAATCCTCTCAAAATCTCTTGATTGTATGTCATCAATGTGAGATTTTGTATGTTAGGGAGACATGTTGAGCTTATTTGTTTTTAGTGACATACTTCTGACATAGTACCCTAAAAGATTTTACACTTAAGATTTTCTGTTAATACTGTTAATGGCATAAATTATAGTACTTTTAACATTAAATTAGAGTTTAGTATTAATAAATTTATACACTTACTGGGAATAAGGACAAAAATTAAGCGCATTTACTATAAAAAAGCAAAAAAATAATTTTTTTTGAAAATATATAAAGAAACACGCATACAAACCTATAATAAAAATACACAGATGGATAAAAATTATGAATAGCAATCATTTATTATGGGATTTCTAATAATAAAAATATGCCATTTGATGATTTTTCTAGCGCTTTATCAATTCCCACATATTAACGGTTAGTAGGAGAAAGCATCGAAATGTAATTTAAAATAGACGTATTAAATATAGAGTTACGTTTTTGTAAGTATTCAAAAATTGATAAAAAAATATTGATCAGTCACAGAATTGAGAGAAAACCACAACAATCACATAAAAATATTATTAGCGAACGAAAGAATTTTATGAGAACTTTAAAAATGTATTTATATTACAATTTAATAAATCTTACAGTTTTCAAAAATTAATCAAATGATATTCATAATAAATACGAAATTATAATTTTAATAAAAATATGAAAAATATTTTGAAAATATTTTAGAAAAAATGTAAACATAACTTACTATCTACCTCATAATAAATATCTTTTAGTGTTGAAACTCGGAACATTGAGCTCCGAATCAAGAGTTTATAAGGAATTTTGTTGTTTTTGGTTTATATGAGGAATTATGTTGAATAATGAAATGGTTTAAGTTTGAAGGTTTACAAATTTATTTAAAACGTTTTAAAACTCAATCTCGTTCTTGTTAATGACTTTGAAAAAGATAAATATAGCTTACTGAGTTACATCACCCAAAACAACTAAAATTAATCTATATTGTTTGTTTTTATATTTTTCCACGTGAGCTTGAGTAGGTTGTTCAATAACGCATCCATTGTGCTTGTAAATCATTTTTTCTAGAGTATCTTTAATAAGATCATTTCCTATGGAAATGATAATAATAAATAATGCCTCATATAAATACCAGTCTCATCTTCGTCTTTCATTCCAGTAATCATAAAAAAACAATTTGAAAAAAGACTTGATTCAGTTTTGGGAACATGACCTAAATGATGAGAAAAAATAAAATACAATAAAATTAATGTTTCAATGATGTTTGTTGCAAATTAAATTTATTTATGGAATTTTCGGTGAATAATATTATTGATGTTATATTTGATAGAAGCACAACTAAAGCTAGAATACTGCTAAATGATGAAATAATAAAATTTTGAATGAATAATTTCATGTGTTTCGATTTTTTATTTCTTACAAAGGATTAAAATATTTTTGAATTTTTCAGAAACGGGGAAATTTGAAATTAATATTATGAAGGTGCAAATTAAATCGATGAATATATTGTCGGGAATATTTTTAGAATTATAAATAAATAATTACTATAAATAAGATAGATACTAAATATAGGAATTTTATAATACAATTATTTATAAATAGTAAATTTTAATTAATTATTCATAAAATAAAATTATATCAATTTTAGAATATTTAGTCAAAAGGGGAGAAATTAACACTCAAACAAGTTTAAAATCAGTATTGATTAATAAGTAATTGCCAAGTTAATTCCCTAGCAGAGACTATCAGAAAATTTTGAAGCGCAACTGCTGTAGTGAAAATTTTATGAATTAATCCTCACCAAGTTGACTAACTATAAAAGAACCTCTCTAACAAAAGAAAATTGAGAACATCAACATAGAATTCAGAATTGAATTTCAGAGTAAATTTCCAAGCAGAATTTAAATAGCAATATATACTAACCTTAAGGCTAATTTATCAAGTTGTCTTTATTAATTAAAGAAATTTAATAGCACACCCGACCACATGTATTACCTGCTGGGATTAAATTCTAGAAGGGATATTGTAGAAGCGATAGAACAATCTGGTTCTATTCGATCGGGCAGATTTCGGGACTCTTCCAATATCTTGTACCACTCTTATTAGTACAACGCTGTGAGACAATTAGACACAGCGTGTTATTTTTCTGAGGACGGTTTGTATAACCGATATCTGTACTTTATTTAGAGTAGCGGACTTTTTGGGTAACTTATATTACAATTTTGTAAATTCATTGTACATATATAAATACATTTTTGAAAACATAAAAACTAGTGTTGCCTTATTTAATCTATATCCTTTATCTATACCTACAAGCTATTTATCTTTTAGAGTCAGATAAATTAGAAATTGTGTTAGATATCTTTGTTCACAAGATCAATCATTCAATCAATCAATACATCTATTAATCGATTTATTTATCAATCTATTTGTTTTTCATATTTATGTGTAAAAAAATATTATATTATTTTGAATATTGATTTGATTTAAATTATTCAACACTCATTTAATTTAACAATATCATTTTGTACTTCCTATTTTCTATTTTCTGTACTTTAGATACTGATTTCTTTCTTTATGCAATAATAAATAGTTACTTTCTGAAGTAACAAAATAAAATTCTACTGACTGTTCAAATCCTTGATCATTAATCAATTTGCAAATCATACCGAGAAATTTCAATTAGCACTTTCAATTCAAAAATTTGAAAAACAAATGAAAGTTAAAAAATATTTTCGTAAAATTAATATTTTTATAGAACTTGTCAATGTGTGTTTAAATTAAATAATTAAAATTACGATGCTGAAATAATTGTAAACTTACATTTAACGTTTGGAAATGTTGACTTTGTTCTACTTGGAGTAGAAATATTGAAAATAGATGGGCTTGGGCATCGTTTTGCTGGAAAAGATTAAATATTTAAAGCTTTATTAATAGGAAATTACATTTAATATCCTCAAATGTAATATATTGCGAATATCTTTTCCGTTTTAACACACGCTTTTCTGTGACAATATTGTCTATACTTACCTGTATATGAAATAGCATTATTTCACAATATCAATAGTCTAACATTTCCAGCTTCATAGTTCTCTGTCAAACTGTTATTTACATCTCCAAACAAGCTCATTAATTTCTTTGCAACTGCTGAGTGAATGCTAATACGATTTCTTGTTACACTGCAGCGAAATTTTATATTAAAATAATGAAAGAATCCAATTTGTAGCAAATATTTTTTTATGAAATATTTTAATAGCCTAATGAAATACTAGCGTGCCTGAGCTTCGGCGTTGGGCCCCTGAAACTTTAATTGATTGCCTCCAATTTCAAACAAATAAGTCAAGAAAGTGTGTAAAATTACAGAAACTTTTTTACAAAATAATGTCTATGCGAAACGGTGGTGTTGTTTATTCAAACTAAAGATTATTAGCAAATCGTTAACGTTCTTCAGACTTCGGGTCTGGATAGAGTAGAAATGAATTTGTAAATTATTGTAAACTTTAAGTGTGAAAAATTGTATAAATAAATTGTTTCTATGAAGTGGAAATTTTAGAATTTTAATTTCATGTATAAATGGTCTAATTTAGCTTTAGGAATTTTGAATATTTAAAAAATTAAAATGGTTTTTAAAATAGGTTCTTTTATTAATAATCTATTAAGGATGTCACTACCTATGTAATAAATCTTCTGACATGGATATTGCATTGATGTTGAAGGAATATCTTATCCATTCAATATTTTTGTTTAAATCAGGAAAATTGTTTTTCAGGATCACTTGTAAATTCTCTAAATGCTTTGTTATCATTTCATAGCATTCCATCAATTTTACCAGTCGGATTTGTTATAAATTCATGAAGAGGGGAGTGACAACATTTCTCCATTACCAACTTTCTTTTGCCACAAATTTCATTTTCTTGAACGTGGAATAATGAAATTTCTTTACCTTGTAATGATAACTTAAACCATAGAATATATTTGCCGAGTATGCCAATTTACCAATCATGTAAATTTCACAGCTCAAATATATCATTAAGAATAATTTGAAGTTCATTTTTAAGTTCAAATAATCAGTTTAGAATTTTCCCTCGCGATAGCCAACGAACATCAACATGAAAAAGAAGCTGAGTATGACTACTTCCCATTTTTCACACATTTGCGATAAAAGTGGTTGATTCAAAGGACGTTGTGGTGATTAACCATGGGCGATTTATTTTTTTGTTTAGCATATAATAAAGTTTTTGTGATAAATTAAAAATGTTCGTAAAATAAACATTTAAATATATTATAATAACTTAATTATTAAGTTTGTTCAAAATAAAAGGTTTTTTGAATTTGACTTTGAAATTTGATTTATTGTTAATAATTAATAACATTTTTGTGAACATAATTTTTCTGTCTCAATTCAAATTTGGAATTTCAGTTTTAATCATTATTTACAATTGTCTTTCTTACGAACGTGTATTGTTGGTTTCTGAATTATGCCGACATTCCGAGCATTATGAATAATTTTATTAAAAAGAGAGCTTGAAGACTAAATCAGTAATATATCGATGTTTGTTGATACTCACGAATTTTCGGCACTGCCTTTTCAAGTGAATTTCATCGATATATTACTGATTTATAGTCTTCAAACTCTCTTTTTAATAAATTTAATGGAAAAAATAATCAATGGTGAAATTGGAAGAAATAAAAGTTCTTATATAAACGTTATGAATGATACAGAAAATTATTGATTTTTCTTCTTGATCCATCAGTTGAGAACACAGCAAATCCATTGCAGGACAAGATTTTAATTGATTCTTCCATAGCAGTTTCATTCACTAAATTGTTTCAAGTTACTTGTTCTAGTTTCGATCAAGAACATTTCCCACTGGTACTTTATCTATGGATCCATAAAAACTCAAAGTTTCTAGATCATGTGATATCGCTGGAGCAATTCCAAAATATAATTCCACCTTCAATAAATCTCATTTATAATTATTCATCTGACAATTCCGTTTATATTTCACTAATCATTTTGCCAATCATTACAGAAATTAGCTATTTTAGCTCCTCAGTTCATATATAATTAATTAGTTATCTGCTTTGGATCAAAGATAGAACCATGACTAATACAGCCTTTGGCAACCCAATTGTTTGGATTCTGTGTAGAATAATTCGACATAATTTCGGTAATATTAGTGATTGCCATATTCATATAAATTGTTTGACGGCCTTAACAATAATGCGTCCAAGGTTTAATAAACTTCATCCGCAAGCCGATGGATCCACGCCCAAAATAAATTACTCCTCGTACAAACCCACAACAGACGTTCTTTAATGTAGTTAATAATTTTCACACTTTCATCACGAATATCTTGTAGATCAGTAGGCATTTTAGGTGTTGTCAAAGACTCTGTGTATGTAACAATGTGCGAGGAGATATTACATTCTTAATATTTTTGCAACGAGTCTTTTCAAACAATTCAAATTTAATTATTACAGAAAATGTCAAAATCACTCTCTGGAATTTTAAAAATTTTATTTCAATCTATATAATAAATAAATAAAATTGAATTCTATTTTTGCATTTCTAATCTATTAATACAATTTAAATTAAAGATATTGATTCTAATTTAAGAAATCATTACAGTATGTAAACTAATTGTTCGAATTATTTTATTAATAATAATAATAATAATAATAATAATAATAATAATAATAATAATAATAATAATAATAATAATAATAATAATAATAATAATAATAATAATAATAATAATAATAAATTAAATCTAAATAAATTACGTGAGGTATTCTCCAGTTAATTTGTTTAAAACTCTACATCCCTTTTCAGGTTTCTTTCCAAAATTTACTTTTACGTCCAGATGTTCAGAAATAACGAAATTTCGTAGAAAGTTTCCATCTCCTTCAGTATCAACTGATACCTAATAAAATAAGGAAATAGAACATAAAAATTGTTAGGAAAAATTTTATTTATGGTTTTGATTATGGAATTAATTAGTTTAATTATAAAATACTATATAATAATTTCATATTTCTTTATATTTCATTAGAAAACGCTGAAAAATAATAGATACTTTCAAAAATGAAAAGGTGCAAGCATTCAAATATTCATAAGTTATCGAGTCATGGCGATTATTTTAAAACTTGACCGTGCACAACATTTTTTTATTAATGTTTTAAAGTAGTTTATTAAAGTAGTATCTAAAAATTATTCAAAATTATAGTCATAAGGATAATCTTAAGGTTTTCCTGGGCAAAATATTTGAACGTAAAATAATATACAAATATAAGAATAGAGCCATAGCTTATTTTTGTTATAAAGAATGAAAAACCAAACACTGACATTAAACTTAATTTGATCAAAAAATTGTAAAAATATGATAGTTATGATAATCATAGTGAAAATAATTATTTATAAAAAATTATATTTAAAAAATAAAATTATATTATTTATATGAAAAAAATTACCTCAGTTCCTTCAGGAAGAAGACACAATTGTAAAATATCGCATCGTTTCACTGTCTCTACAGTGCCATCATCGAATGAAACTTCCCAATTTCTAAGTAGAATTATGAAAAAAAAACGGAACTGTAACATAATTACTCAGTACTGTACATGTCTTTTACTTTACCAGAATAATAATATTTATCTGTCTTCCATTTCGCATAAATTTTAATATCTAAATTCGAAAAAATAAGAATTCCTGAATGTTTATTTAGTAATAGAAATAATTTTTTCCACGGATCTACCCGGAAAATCAAGCATTACCAATTAACTAAAATTGAAGAGTTTCATATATTAAATGAATAACAGAAACCTGCTTTAAACATTTTTTGAATGCGAGATTTGGAATTTATAAAATTTAAGTGCGACTTATAATGATGATTTTCAATTTTAATTCTTTAACTTTATTAGGATAACCATCTCTATGTTTGATAATATTGACCAAATACTTTATATAATGTTATATATGACGGTCATTTAATGGTTTCAATTTTAGCTCATCTTAAGAAAGTCCATGTCTTCAAAGAACTATGTCTTGCTGATAAATGAAATGTGAACCAATAGCAATGGGAATCATAACCTCATATAATAGAAACATGCATTACCGTATTTTGTTTACCACTAATTATTCTGAAAGAATGACCATTTTAAGAAAATCGTTCCCCATACCCTGATTACTGTAGCTCGAATGACTTTTCTTATGTGAATCGGTAACTTATTTCCAATAATAAGAATCAGTTATAAAGACTAAATATTATTTCATTCAAGAACACCATATTTAACCAATTGACTTTACTTATGATACAATCTTTAGCAAATCTTACTCGTATATCCTTTTATTTATTAGTCATCTTGCGCCTGATTGGAATACTACGACATTTCAATTATTTCATGTGACTCAATTCTCAAAACATAATCATAAATACATATTTTATTTTATCACTTTTTTCAAGTGATAAATTTAGTCGTATAATTTAAATAAATTGTTAATTTTCCATAGAATAAAAATAATTTGTTAGTTTTACAAAATTTAATTGGTTATGTAAAATTTAAAAATCTAACTTTTATTTAGGTTTGAATATATTTATGTATGGATTTAAAAATGGGAATATTTTAGGGTTACCACATGTTGAGAGGCTAAAAGTAGGACAAATGAATAACCACAGTAGTATGAAGGACAAATATCCAAATTGTTTGTCTTTGAGAATCATTACATTTTTGAGCCATTTATACTCCTGTGGCCAGCTATCATTAAAATAAAATTTCCTTTATTTGTTGTAATGTTCATTTTAGCAGTATAGTTGATATTCTAAATAATATTTCAAACAATTTCAATTCTTTATTTAATACTTAATATTAAAAAATTAACCTATTCATAGAATAAATTTTGTTTTAACTACTTTTAAAAAATCTTTATTAAAACTGATTTTATAAAAATAAATAAAATCAAATACATACAAACATGTTTAAAAAAATTTTCGGAAATATTATAATCTAGATGACTTTGATTTGAATTTTTTTTCTCTTTAAAAAAAATTTTTTTTGTTAAATTTAAAAGGTAAATGGTTCAAAGTAGGACAATTTCCCTTTCATGTAGTACGTAGGACAAATATCCAAATTGTAGGACGTGTGGTAACTCTAGAATACTTGTGTAATCAGTCGCGTACGCAGGATGAATCCATGGGGGGGTTTATATATATTATTTTTATATATATATATATATATATATATATATATATATATATATAGAGGGGGAGGGTTATTTATATATATATATATATATCGGCATTTGGAATATTTCTTAAATTGTTTTAAGTTTATATATTTATTAATTATAGTTTTTTATATTGTTGTTGGATTCATGGGGGGGTTAAACCCCAGTAACCCCCTTTTGCGTACGCGCATGTGTGTAATTATTCTTATAATTGATTTTCATTAAAGTTTTTAAAGATTAAAAATTATTAAAATTCACAATTAGGAATATTATATATATACATCAAAAGTAGTTACATTCAGATTCTTCTTCCTGCTCAATAATGGTTACGCCGAGTGGTTCTACTGAAATTAAAAAATTATGTTGATTTGCAATAATACGAAAAATAAAGCAATATTTCAAATAACTATCATATAAAATTCAAAACATTTACCATTATATTATACTGCTATTCTCGATGAAGTGAAATGAAAAACTAACCAATGACAATATGACGTTTAAAAATGAGATTATCCATTTAGCTTTAAGGAAAGTGCTTTAAAAATAAGTATCCAGATTAAGATGCTAACTTTTACAAAATGTTTTCTGCACATAAATAATATTGTACAATTATTAAAGCTTCCCGAAATGTATCACGTAAGTAAAATCAAAAATTAAAAACAAATTAAATTTAATATTTTACTTATAATTTGTCAGTAAAAGTTTTAAATAAATTAAAGTAATTAAAAAGTAGTTATTGAAAACAAAAATTTATTTGAATTTCCTGTGGATAAAGTTCAATCAAATGAAATATTGTATTATTTTATTGAAAAATGCACTAGTTAGCCAGTGACTTATTTTTGGTTCTTGTTAGTAATTTGACACAGGAAAACACTTCAAAAACTAGATATAAAGAAAAATATTTGTATCAAATCTATTCAGCAATGTTGAAGGTTCATTGTAACCTATTAATATAAACACTGGTAATGACATTAGCAGCGATAATAAATGGCAATTATTAATAGACATATTTTCTTAATAATTCGAAATGAGAGAAGTTTTAAAAATTTAATTTAATCGTTATGACCTTGCAAATTTAACAGATAACAACTATTTGATATAAATGATATAAAAAATAAAGTTTCGTCAGATACGATCATACGATCAGAATTAGATAAAAATTACTTTGTTTATCAGAAATAATTTAACCAGCATCGTTTGAATACAAGATAATGTAATCATTTTTACTAGAAAACTAAATGTATTTTTATTTTTGTTATTTCAAGGCTAAGTGCTTTTTTAGCTAAAATCTGATTAGTCTTTGAAGATAACAGAAATACTTTTGAAGCAATTAACCCAATCGAAAAAACTAATTAATTGTTCCCAACACGTTTATGATTTTATGTAAGTCTGAAAATATTTAAAATCAATAACATATTTTGTTTACTTCACTTTTAATTGACTTTAATGTGATTTCTTAGTGTTTTTATACGACCATAACTCTGTCTATCCTCCTCTTCTATTAGTTGTTTTTTTTCCAAGTGCATCGTTCTTAAACTCAAATGCTTTGATGTAACTCAACTGTACCTGGAAGTAACGTTAAAAACTTTACGTACCTGACTTAATGAATAAGTCAAATTATACTAATAATCTATTTTCCAATATAATAATAATTAATGAATCGATTTATTTATTAATATAATTTTTATCTTCAGAAAATACATAGATTAAAGAATATGAAAATATTTTTAATGCGTGTACTTTGTCGATTGTTTGTATGTTTGATTTATTATAGAAATTACTCTCGTGTTCGTATGTTTCATTAATTATCCTAACATTTCTGGAATCCTATAATTAATTAGATGCAACTGCTAATGAATTTTTAGAACACAGATGAGGTTGTATGTATCTTATAATATAATTATAGATCAATGTCTCAATTATAGATCAAATGTTTTGTTTCCATTTAACACAAATTTTCGATAAAGCCTTTAATAAGAAAATACATAGTCGAAATAATAAATAAATTTAATGATTATTTTGATTAGTCGCGTGAATAATTGAGATTTTTATTATAGAATTAATTTACTTATATTATAGGCTACCTTATTGATTCTTTTAATCTCATTCGCTGACAAGTGTTAATAAATAAAATTTAAAATTACAAATAACATTATACTTACGGTCACTATCAGAGGTTTCAGAAATCAGCTCTTCACTATCTGTTTTCTACAAATAAATTCAATAGAAATAGAAATAAAAGTTTATATCAGAAAATACAGCTTGTATGTATTTCTTTTGTAATTTATTATTAGTATTTATTCAAATATATTACCAATTATAACAAAAATTGGAAGAGTTGTAAAACTATTTCGTCGTTCCCTACAATAAATGAAGTTTTTCAAAAGCACCTTATAAATGAAAAATGTGAATGAGGAAATGAGTCATCTGATAATGTAACTGAAGTAGTTGAACCAACGCCTTTATCAATGAAAGAGAGGTTGCCATTGGCAATTAAAAGACAAAATATACTAAAATTAAACGAAGTTTCCAATAAAGTAATAACAAGTAAAGCTGAAATTTGGCAAGTAGATTCATTGTCGAGAACACTGCATGCTATCAACATTTCAGATCGATCCAATCACAGAAAATGGGTTAATTTTAAAAATATTGATATGTGAAATCTAGTGTTATTTACTTATTTCAATATAAATTCTTATCTATTCATTAACATAGGATTAAAGAAATCATGTAACTATATCTAAAATATGTTGAAATTAACCCAGTTATTCCTGAAACTTTTTTTATTTGTTAATATTTAATTTATAATTATGTTGACCAATTGTTTAGATCAGGCATGGGCAACGAGATATATCTAGTATCGACATAATTAAAAATTATATCAAAAATAATGTTCTCATATGATAAAATATTTTAATTTGTAACAGATTACCTACAGTCCTTTTAAAAGGACTGTAGGTTTATCTGGGTTAAGAGTGAAATATTGAGTTTCAAAAGCCATGTTTTGTATGGTTGATTTTTTATTATTCAAACAACATAAAATAAAATGGCGTCATATGTAAAGTTGATAAATAAAAATACTTTTTTATTTATTTTAATTTGGTTTTATTTAAATTTCAAATGTGTCAGATCTTTTTGCTCCACCCTGTATTTTCCTATGACTTTTAATGCAAGATTCAGTACAAGAATGTCCACGGAAATGTGCGGAATGTGCAAAGAGGAAAACTGACCAAAAACACAATAAGAAAATGTTCTTACGAAGAAGTTCTTTTTTTTCTAGAAAAAATTGTCATTGTAACATGTTGTCGTAATACTAGATAGATTCAGTAAATTAGTCAGCCTTACAGGTACTTCGAAACAATATTCAAAACAATAATGAAAGCTAGATTTACAGATATAGAAAACCAAAGCATTCTAACGGATAAATGTAAATATTTTGAGAGTTGCTTCTTAAAAGAGAATTGATTGAATTGAGGAATCAAGCAAGAATTGAGTCCCTCATATTAACAGCAATCAGATGGATTTATGGAAAGAATAATACAGACGATGACAGACAATATTATCGGGAAAAGTGATGAAAAACACTTAAAAACTTAAATAAATATTGTTAATTTATGAAGATTGATGGGTGAAGGACATTGAATTTAATTTCGTATCAGTCTTATCTTCCTTGTTTTCTATGTTTAGTGATATTGAATAGGATTACGAATAACATATAAATAGGATAATAATAATTACCACAGCATAATCTGAAACTCCTGAAAAAGCGTTTGATGAAGCAGTGGAATATCTGTTAACGATCTAATAAATACGACTACGTGAAATTTTTTTTGGAATTTAATTTTTACCGAAGAACCAGGGCGATTTGATGACGACGATGAAGAAGTCAGTCTACGTTTAAAATTGTCTGATAGCTCTAAATTTGGATACTAAATATGAAATTTTTTGAACTAAATTTTCTTTACATACAAAAATACCTTGAATTCTCGGGTATTAGGTAAAGATAGTAAAGTACAATCACTAAAAAGAAAGATAAGGTTATAATCGAGAAATTATAATATAATAAGCATTGAAAGGCAACTTATATTTGATGTATATAATTTGATTACATTTAGCATCAACAAAATGGATAAATATAAATAATATTTTGTGATTTGTGCTATATATTCACTTGAAAAAGGCAGTGCCGAAAATTCGTGAGTATCAACAAACATCGATATATTACTGATTTATAGTCTTCAAGCTCTCTTTTTAATAAATTCAATGGAAAAAATAATCAGTGGTGAAATTGGAAGAAATAAAAGTTCTTATAATATATATGTGTTTAAAAACGCGAACGTTATTATCATAGAAAGAGAACAATTAAACTAAACACAAACACACTTTAATTTGTAATTTAAATAAATGTAATTTTTTACAGATCTTTTCAGAAATTAAGTATTTGTAACTTTGGCAAAAAAGTTTATTGGAGTTGACTTGATTTTTATTAGATTTATATATAAGCTAAATCAGTGGTTCTCAATTAATATAAAAGCGCGGAACACCATTCACATGATTTTTTACGCGTAACACTGACAGAAAATACTTGCCCACAATGAGTGACCAATCACAAATTACTATAAATCTGTCGTAAACGTAAACAATGCCTTCTTATAAGCAAAGAAAATACCACGCGCAACAATAACAAGCAATAAAAACACTTATATTTGTATGTTTATATATCTGTGAAACGGTTTTCTTATTGAATCATCTTATAAAAATTTAATTGAGGTTTTTGATGATATGTATCTTAAATGCAAATTTAAAGATAAAATGCCATTTTATTCGCGGAACACGGGTTGAGAACCACTGAGCTAAAGTAATATGTATAATTTAATTAAATTTCAAATGGAAATGTAATGAAATATAAATAGAGAAATACCGGTATTTCGGTTTTGCAGGTCCTATTCGTAGTATACTTATTGGGTACCTAGGATAAGAGTAACAACGTAATCTTAAGAAAATGAGGCCTCAAATACGACGAATATCAATCAACCATGGCCAAAATGATCGAAAGAGTAATCAAATGGTCGCGGAAGACCTAGGAAAATAATCGAGGCTTCCCATCAATAAAAGGAGAAGTGTTATGATGATTGTGCCAGCATCACCAAAATAACACACTATTGAATGCATGCCTATTAATATCATCCTTACTATCAGGGATGGGAGTCGGAGTCGAAGAGTCGATGAGTCGAAGGTTTTGCCAGGAGTCGAAATCAATCGACTCTTCGCTCCTTTTCCACTTCGAAAAAAAAAATAAAATAAAAATTTTTAATAAAAGCAGTAAATATATAATTAGTCAAATAATTTACTGCTTCTATTAAAATTAATTGATTTTTAATCTAAATTTGATTTTTTATTAATTGACGTACAAATACAGATATTAACCGTTTATTTTATGCGTTAGTTTGGTTTCTTGTATTAATTACATATTGTATATTTTTAAATTTAGAATTTATTTAGTAAATTAAAAATTAGCCTGGTGTCATAGAAGTGACAATAAATCAGCAGTTTTTCAATATTTTAAATTGAGTGAAAATAAAAGTCACTTTATTTGTCAAGTAGAACACGACGACAAGCTGTGTAATGCGAACATTAGTGCTTACACTGTGGCTGAGAAATGTGGCAGTGATGCTCCAAGTAGAGCTTCAAATTTAAAGCGCCACTTACAAAGTAAACATCCCAATATTCACAAGTCAATACAGGAGCATGAAACAGAGGATAACAAATGTAAGGAACTGGGCGCTTAACTTCAAGAAATAAGCAAAGCTCTCTTACAAAAAATTACCTTATAGACTTAGTTGTAAAAAATAGGGTCGCACTTTCATTATTTTTCTCGCAAACTTTCCGTGGATTAAATTGGGAAATGGTATTAAAACTTGGAGTGTCTTTAGAATTTAATTATCGAAGAAGCTGAAAATCAGAAAACATCATTAAAAGAAATTGTAGAAAGAAATCTGGCAGTGAGGGACGCAGAAGCTCAACATTCTAGCGAGTACATTAAAAACCTAATTAAGAAAATTTTAAAAGAAAATGATATCACAATGCAACAAGTTACTATGGTGAAAATGGGTTTTTGTTTTAATATGTAATTTCAAATAAAATTTTGGCGCCTTTTAATGTGTTTTATTTAAATAGCTTCTTATATCCATTATTTTCGGCCTGGCTATAGCCAACAGAGGGAAGGGATGATATATATGATTCCCTTCTCATTACTATCGAGTTGAACAAATGAATTTGAATTGTGAGTATTGCTGTTTTGAATAAGAACTCGTCAAGTCAGATTGTAATTACAATCCAACGGAAATTATTCATAAACCTAATAGCTCGTTATTTATTTTGAAATGTCATAAAAGTCAACCAAAAGAATACATCTATGAAGTGTACATTAGGCGCATCCAGGAACCGTTAATAATACGAAAATAAGTAAATTATAATCAATAATTTCAATCATATTGGTGCTTTAGCACATTTAATATGTTAAGGTAGTTTAAATATATAATTATAGAGATAACTATTAGTATTTAATTCATAAATTTAATGTCACGGATAACGTTTTCAACCTTTAACATTATGTGGCACATCAAATAGGATTCTAAAATCGTCACAGAGCATAAGGGTGTCCCTAAATAGCTGGAAACCTTTCTTGTATTGATAGATAAGCCATCTTTACCATGAGCCAGTCTAATCCATGTAATTAAGTTTAATCTAGATCATTCATAAATTGCATAATACCTGAGTGGAATTAGTAATATAAGAGGGGTCAATAAAATTAGATGATTTGCATTAGAATTTGAATTATGCAATATATTTTTATATTAAAATTAAATCTTTATCATTTGGATTTTTTAATCATATATATTATATAATTTAAATTTACTTTTCTGATTTATTATTTCCCGAATTTTGTTTATTGTCATTTGTCTATTTAATAAATATTAAAAATACATATTTAAATTAATTGTTTCACTCGTCTTCCAGCGGACATCAAGCGTTCATCGACCTACATAGTTTAAAATTGGAATTAAAATAACTAATTTACTAGATTTTTAAAATTATCAACATATGTATCAAAAATTTTCATATTTTCTTTGATATTTTTCATTGCTTGGTCAATGTTTTCACCCTAAAAACGATAATTTTCAGTGATAAAAATTATCAAAGTTTCTTACACCAGCTTCTAATACTTTATTCAACTGATATCCTTGAAATGACAAATTCAAAAATATACATCCAGTACAATACTAAAGTAATATCTAAAAATACCATATTTTATAAATTAACATTTACAACCTCTTTATTATTAGGTGATTTGCTTTTGCTTGAATCATGAGAAAATTCATCTTTAAAAATTTTAATAGAAAGAGATTCTGAATTCTATTAAATAACTAAAATAATAAATTGATAAGAATCTATCACTTCTATTGATTCAAGTGTATTTTGCGATGAAATACTTATTTCAGTCATTTTAAAAATTTTAATAGATATATAAATAAAAAATTTCTGAATTATTTGAATTTGAGATCAACAAAATTAAATCATTATTAAAACAATCCAATTCTATTTTTCAAATTTACTGGAAAGCTTAAAATATCTAGTTTTGATAATAAAATATATTCTATTTCATGTTGTCATTATTCTTTAATGACATTACACAGTAATCACTATTATAATCTTAATTTTCAATTTTTATGATAAACATTGAAAAATATCGCACGATTTACAATATTTGACTTTAAGAAAAATTTGATTTTTATCTAAGATTGATATGTGAAATATGCGATTACTTTACTTCTATTATCTATGTACAACTCTAAAGATTTGAAAGAGATCTAGACACTAAAATAAAAAAATGAAATTATTTCCAATCAGAGGTTTAAATATCTATATTCTTTTGCACAAGTAACTCTGATTTAAATATTATCGAGTATTAGATTTATAATAAAATTATAGTCGACGCCTTTTTCAGGCAACTGATGGGTTATGTGTGGGAAAAAATCTTTTAATTCTGGATGCTTATCAGGTCAAAAACGTTTACTAAATTCGTGTTTCCCTAAGAATCGTGCATAATTATTTTAATCGACCAATTGTAGTAGTAATTTTGGAAATCTAGCAATTTGGCCAACCTCTTGCCCACTCACTACCACAACACCACCACAACACGTTCGCAGGCAAAATGATTGGGTAAAATGCGGGATTTCCAAAATTACTACTATTATCATAATAACATGTATATTTTGTAAAAAGTAAATTTTGTATAAAATACATTTTTCTTGCCCGCAAATTAACTAGTTTAAATTACACTATTATACAAAAACTATACTTAAATTAATAAATTAATAAAGGATGGAAATCTTGATTGAGATAGAATTATTCATTAATGTCTACAGGCAAAGGCGTCTTTAGAAATTTGTCGCCCCTGTGCTATAAACTATAATGCGCCCCTAAAAAAACAATTTTTACGAAAATATATTATGTTTATTAATAATATTACACATTATTGCATATACATATATTAATATTATATATTACATCATTTTATTTCAATGACTAGGATAACAAACGAACAAAAAAAACAATAAAAAAATAATATTAAATTAACATTAGCTTACAAAAATTCAACAGTCTAATGTTTTCTTTAAACAAAAAATTAAAAAAAAATAAATTTCTTTCAAACATAAATATCAAAATATAACATTAAATAGAATTAATATGTATAATGAAGAAAAACGATTACAATATTTTTTTCTTTCTAGATTTATGTCTTGCAAAACTATCAACTATTTCTTCACAGTTTATAATTTTGTTTATAATTTTTCAATTTTTTTTTCAATTTTATCAAATTTATGGCTTTTATAAAATTTACGGCGCCCCCTGTGCTTAGCACAGTTAGCACAATGGAAGAGACGGCGCTGTCTACAGGTATAATCAATAATAATACCTGTTCTTTCTTGTCCATTAATTGACTTTTTATGATATTTATTTACTATATTTTGAATAATTTAAATAATTACATGTTATTTTTACAATAATTTCCTCAATTTTTACAGTAGTTATTGAAAATCTTACAAGAACTGGCACCTTGAAATTTAATTTAATCAATCAGTTGCATTTTTATTATTATTATTATTAGTTTCATTCAAAGATTATCATTTTCTTCAATGAAGAAGATTTTCTTTAAAAGATCAATCTATTTGTTAAAACCTGGTTGTGGATTTATTTTTTGAAAAAAACCAACAAAATGAAAAATTTTAATTTTGTTTGTTTTCTGACAAAAAATACAATTTTGAAACTATGTAAGTAACAAAAAAGGCAAGAAATAAGTGTTTTGAGCATCAAAATTTAGTCAATATTTCACATCCTGTGAAAATACAGCCAAAACGTAATATTGCGTAATATATAATTACAATTATTATACATGATGTGATTCAATATCTGTGTTACACATTTTTGTATTCCTTTATTTTTTATATTCTGTTCATGAGGAAATTGTGTAAAAAGAGAATATTGTTTTGCTCTAATAAATATTGCTTCGTTTATTATATTCTTAGGTCTTTCATCCTTGTAAGAAAATAATTCTACAGGTGCATTAAAGTATTTTTTTAAAATATGATCTTGTGCTATTTCTAAATCTGCATCCTTACTCTGAAATTTAAAAAGAAAGAATAGGTATTCATTTGATGTAGTGAAATTCTATCTTGGAAATGTGGTAATAAAACATCATAATATGCTTCATACATTTGAAGTTTTGATAATTCCAAAATACTAAAACCTAAATATATTGGTTTATTATATATTTCTTTTAATTTCCAACTTCTACAGCAGTCAAATCTTTACAAAATCTTTGTTCTCCTTTAAATGTTGCCCGAGATGTTGTTTTGATATAATCATTTCTTTCTACCCTATTATATGTAATGAATAAATCTAGTCTAAATTTAGCATGTTTAAATTTCCTAATTGTTCTATTCATTGCATCTTTATGAAAAATAATATATTCTTTAATACTTGTGTTTGCAAATTGGGGTGATCCGATTTGTTCTGTCATCCGAATTGCGTCTAAATCATTTTCTTCTATTTCTTGTTTGAAAACTTTCCATTTCTCTTGTTTCTTCGTCTTGTATTTCTTTATTTTTCTGCAAAATCTTTTCTTTTCTTTTGTCATTTATAATTCGAATCAATAACCCAGTGGTTCTTAATTAATATAAGAGCGCGGAACACCATTCACATGATTTTTTTACGCGGAATACTGATAAAAAATACTTGCTCACAATGAGTGACCAAAAAAAAGCAAGCGACTTCAAAAATCAATTTTCTTTTCAATAATGAATGGTATCAACAAATAGATGGAGTTGCTATGGGTTCTCCTTTAACACCAACGATGGCTTCAAATTTTTAACAAGCTTAGAAAAGGAAATTGCATCTTTCCAAGGTATGAAACCCACTGTTTATAAACGGTATGTGGGTGATATTTTTCCTATATTTGAAAATCAGAGGCATGTTGACACGTTTTTGCATTATATGAATAGTTAACATAAAAACATTGTATTCACATGTGAAACGGAGAAAAAATCATCACTTGCTTTCTTGGATCTGTTAATACAACGCAAAGAGAAACACTATGAGACAGAGATTTATAGAAAACCAACTGATACTGGTCTCTATACTTCTTCCGAAAGTTTTTGTGAATTCAAGTATAAAAGAAATATGGTGACGGGGTTGATTTATCATGCATGGTCTTTGTCTTCTACTTTTGAAATTTCAGTAAAAAGTGTTGACTAATTAGTTGAATTGTTAATGAAAAACGGTTATTCAAAATCCTTTTTATTAATTATGGTAAAAGAGACAGTTGACAAATTTATTAAAAATCCTAAGGATCCATGTTTGAGAAAATCTGGGTGTGATGTTGTTGAGATGTGTGAGTCTGATGAGTTAAATAAATTAAATAGTGTGAGCAAGGATGATGAGGCTAAATTTGTGTTAGTATTGCCGTACTCAGAAGGTTTTAAGGATTATAAGTGAAGATAAGAAAGCAGTTAGGGAATTTAAACTATAAGATAGTGTTAACTTCATGGAAAGTACGCAATATGTTTATTAATAAGTCAAAAACTCCGGTCGAATTGTGTTCCGATCTCGTTTATCAGTTTACATGTAATGGGTGTAATGCCACATACATTGGAGAGACTTCCCGTCATCTCTGTTTTCGAGCTCGAGAACATTGTAGACCGAAGACTTTGACCCATATTGGTGAGCACAATAAGGACTGTAAGATTAAAATAGGTATGTCTGATTTTAAAATTTTATTAAAAAATTTCGATAATTATTGGGAACGTGTGATTTGTGAGGCGTTGTTGATAAAACCATTGAATCCGAAAATTAATGTGCAGATTCTGCAGAATGCAGTAAATACTTGTGTTTTGAGTGTTTATAAATAAGTTTTTAAATAGGTTTTTTTATATTGTATGTATTGATTGTTGTATTAAATTAAATAATTAATAAAAATTTTTTTAATTATTAAATTAAATTTTAAATGCTAAAATTTTAAAAAAATAATATATTAATTTAAGTATAATTTTTTAAAAATAAATAAATGTTTTTATAAAATAAAAAAAATTAAAAATTTTTTTATATATAATTAATAAATTTGCTTAAAATCCTTAATTTAATTAGTTATTATATTCCACCTGATGATGGCAGGAAAATTGTCGAAATATATCGTGAAAAGAATGTTTGATTGGCGTTATCTTATAATTTTTTAAAATGTTGCTTTTTGCAAGTAAAAGGTTGTGGTGGTTGATTTTTTTAATTTTTTATTAATACAAGTAGAGTAAACGCTGAACAAACGGGGAGTCGGGGAAGAAGAAATTTTAAAATTTTTATTTTGATATTTTATTATTGTCAGATGGGGATGAAGTTCAAAATCTCGCAGTTTACACCACTCAAATTCTTACGCTTCCCCGACCGTAAAGTAAGTCGTCTACAAACGATTTAATGCCAACACGTAAATCATTAAAAATGATTCAAACATCCAAACTATTTTCTTAGAATGGTTAGATTTTAAATATATGGGTAAACCACATTCATTAACTTGCGTTATTGAATAATAATATTTCCTCATTACGAGGATGGCACAAAATATCATGATTTTTAGGCGAGATTCAGACTAAGAGGCGTTCAGCCTTAATCTCTCGGATGGTAGCTTCGTGCCACTGACATTTTGATCAAGCACAATTACAAGTGATTCGAATCTGCGGTTCCTCTCGTACTGAGCAGAATAATTATTATCATGACAAATTATATGGTAGGATTAAACTAACCTGTCTCACGACGGTCTAAACCCAGCTCACGTTTCCCATTAGTGGGTGAACAATCCAACGCTTTGCGAATTCTGCTTCGCAATGATAGGTAGACCCTACATCGAAAAATCAAAAAGCGACGTCGCTATGAAAGCATGGCCGCCACAAGCCAGTTATCCCTGTGCTAATTTTCAAATTGAACACTACACAACCCATGACGGTATGAAGTCAGTGACCGAACACATCTGTACACAAACACATCCGACCCTCTTAAATAATAATAAGCTCGTGTTTTTTCTGACACCTTTTGCTACAAACTCTGTAAAAATCAAAAAGGATCGATAGGCCGCGCTTTTACGGTCTGTATTTGTACTGAAAATCAAGATCAAGGAAGCTTTTCCCTTTTTAATCAACACCAGGTTTCTGTCCTAGTTGAGCTTTCCTTGGGACATCTGCGTTACCATTTGACAGATATACCGCCCAGTCAAACTACCCACCTGACACTGTACTCAAAAACAGTTCAATTGCATCTGAAGATCGCTATTTTTTTACTAAAAAAATAATCAAAAGTTAATTCTTGAGTTGGTGACATGTTTGTAAATTCAAACTTTTACTCTAACTCCAAAGCGTGTTTATTAATTCACAATTCAAAACTGTCGAACACGATAAACTTTATTAATATCCACACAGGATTGTACAAATTTCAATTACAACCAATTAACTATAAACCAATTTATCACACAGAGCTTATTTCGACACTACTTGAACAATAGCCCTTTCTGTAACCACAACAATAATCACTAGCCGTCAACTACTCAACTATAAGGTACGTTGATCGATTATTCTATTTGCTTTGACCACAAAATTTATTTACTCCACTTCCATTTTATATTCAATCTAACAAAAGATTCTCGTCACTTCTCGTTTCACTCTGTTCTGACTCGGTTTAATTCTGCCTTTAAATGTTCCTTTAAATTCTTCCTTTGATTCTCTTTCTTAACTTTCCAAATTTAATTCTCCTTTTAACTCTCGTTTTCTCCTCTCGTTGTCTCGGTTTTACCTCTAATTTTGTTCTACTTTCGTTTCTAATTTTGTTCTACTTTTGTTCTAATTTTTCGGTAAACTGTTCCGCTTTATATAGTCTGTTTCATTTGTAACACTGGCGACAGATTCTGTTTTTCATTTTCCTTTTCCTCTACGTCAATCTTATCTCTGACAGATATCAAGATGTGCCCTGTTTTTCTTTTTTCATGTTGTGCCGACTTTCACTATCTTTGATAAGCTGTCAAAATACGGCTTTCCCCATATTTTTGTTTTTCTAGAATTTGAAATTCCAACTTTATTTGTACTTCTTAATTAACAATGACCTTTGTTTTAATTTCTCGTTTGCTTTCTTTCCTTTGATTTATATTTCTCATTTTTAATTTCTTTTTACTTCCATTTTCTTTTCCGAGTTCCCATAGTTCGTCCCATTTGTCATGACGATATTCCCCCAGGTAATTTATTTATTTATTATTTTATTTATCATTTAGGTATCCTCAACAGTTATATGATTTACTCAATCCCATAGTCGTTCCTGTCTACCTCGGACTAATACTTTAGCCAAGATATCGATGAAATTAGCAGTGATATCTAGCTATCACATATATCGTGAACATGTTTCTGTGCCGAAATAGAAACTACCTACTAGCAGAAAACATAAATTTATTTGCTACATCTACCAAGCTATTATACTATTCCTAAACTTTAAAGATCGAGCATTGACCTACTTCCTTTAGACCAGTGATGAGCAACCTTTTTATTAAATGGGCCAAAAAAAAATTTTTTTTTTGGGCCGAAGTTTTAATTTTTCAATATTAAAGTGTTGTTTAAAATATTTACATTTATAAATTATTTATTATTAAAACTTTTAAAATTTAAAAGAATAAATATTTGCTCAAATTTTATTACATATAAATTTATGCTTAATATAAAATAATGGAAATTTTTTATTTTAGTCCGATTTTTGCCACTGTTTGTCAGCTACAAGTTTGTCTATGTTGGCTTGTATAGATGAATCTGACACACGCAGATAATTTTCTAATCTTTCATCACACAGGTTGATTCGACGCTGGTTTTTTATTGTTTTCATTTGTGAAAATAGCTGTTCACAAATATAAATACTTCCAAGTTGGCTCATAATTTGTTTTTTTATAGTAAGCATCGGAAACTTATCAGCACTATAATATATTTCATAAAAATCTATTAATTTAGCATGCTGAAAATTATTTCTAAGTCCAGTGTTGCACTGCAAATCGATAAGGTCTATTTGATATTTTTCTGGCACCTCGTCAATATTCAAAATAAAAGGCGAAGCAAATATATCAAAATATATTTGATTCTTACGTAAACATTGAAATCGAGAACTGAATTCTTCTATTAAACTTTGAATTTCCCATGCATATTTTTTGTATCAGATGGTTTTTCTTTTTCTAACGTCGAAAAGTGTAACATGTTATTGCATTCTAATTTATTTTTAAATGTTTTAGGCTTCTTTTGAAAAGCTTTAATTTCATCAAACATTTCATTGATAAATTTTCCTTTTCCTTGAAGCTTAATATTTAAATTTTATTTGGTTATATCAATGCTAAAAGCAAAATCACACATCCAGTTTCTGTCAGTAAACTCTGGAAAACAATATTCTTTTTTATCCAAAAAAAGCTTTATTTCGCCTTTTAAATCATATACGCGTTTTAGCATATTACCACGACTTAACCAACGAACTTCTGTATTAAAGATAAGATCACCATATTAGCTTTCCAAATCTTTTAAAAAATCTAACAATTGTCAGTGATTAAGTCAGTGGTTCTTAACCGGTGGTGCACGCACCCCTTAGGGGTGCAAGCTTGAATATTTGGGGGTGCAAAATTGTAATTTTACAAATTCACGTGTAGCTAGCAAAATAAAAAACTAATCTTAAAAATTCATTTTGGTTAGTAAATTTTTTATTCCCTAAACATTTTTTAAATATGTTTGTATAATATGAACCATAGAAACAAATTAATTTTTGTATTTTTTCTACAATTACAAAAATTCAAATGCGTTTCTAGTTTCTATAGTGATTTTTATATTTCCTCGAAATTTGTACACTATTACAAGTTTGAATTTTTGTGTTGAATATTAAAAGTTAAATATTAATAATAAAATAATTAATACAAGTTAATTTTACAAGTTTAGTTGAATATTTATATTATAATTATTAGAATATAATGTGGTACATTAAAGTCAAATCCAAAAGGTAAGCTAAAATATAGCAATAATAGATAGAAGTTTAATATTTTTTAGTGTTTTATTCAAAAATTTAATTTAGTTTACGCCATGTCAAAGAAACGATGTTGGAATGACGATTATGTTCGTTATGGTTTTACATTTACAACGGAGAAGGATGAACGCAGCGACCACAATGTATTCTGTGCTGCAATAAATTTTCAAACGCCAATCTCAAGCCGTCGAAACTAAATGAGCATTTTACCAAACAGCATGGTGGTGTAGATGCTGGCCATGATTTTGAAAGTTTGAAATCTAAACGAGTTCGATTTGATAAAAGTGGAACTATCACAACTTTTGGATTTATATCACACGAAAAGCCGCTGTTGCAAGCGTCTTATCAAGTTGCATATATCTGTGCCAAGAAGAAGAAACCACATACAATAGCTGAAGAACTTGTAAAGCCTTGTGCATTAGAAATGGCTAAAATAGTGTTGGGTACTGAAGCACAACAAAAGCTTCAACAAATTCCTTTGTCAAATGACGTAATCCGTACTAGAATTTCTGATATAAGTAAAGACATCTAACAACAAGTAATTGAAGATATTAAAGCTAGTAATGTCCCAGTGGGTATTCAATTGGATAAATCTACAGATGTTGAAAATTGTTCTCAGCTGATGGTGTTTGTACGATATGTAAAAGAAAAAGAAATTGTTGAAGAATTTTTGTTTTGTGAACCATAAGAATTGACTACAAAAGGAATTGATATATTTAATGAAGTCAAAGACTTTTTATTACAATATGAGATACCGATGAACAAAATAGGATCAATTTGTACTGATAGAGCTCCTTCCATGTTAGGCAAAAATTCTGGATTTGTAGCGTATGTAAAAAAGGAAGTGCCTCACATTACAATTACCCATTGTATTTTACATCGACATGGGCTAGCTACAAAGACATTGCCTGAAAAATTAAAGAAAACATTAATCACTTCAGTCAAAGTTGTGAATTTTATCAGAGGTCGAGCTTTAAATCATCGTCTCTTCCGTGCTTTATGCGAGGAACTTGGCGCCGAGCATACTGTCCTTTTATTTCAAACAGAAGTAAGGTGGCTATCGCGTGGACGTATGCTAAATCGTGTGTACAAATTGCGAAGTGAAATAATGCAGTTTCTTAATAATCAAGGCAGTAGTTTAGCTGATGAATTCAGCAATAGAGATGCTATAATCCAGCTAGCGTATTTGGCAGACATTCACGCACCTTAATGAATTAAATATTTCAATCCAAGGATTTGGAGTGAACACTATAACAGCGAAAGAAAAGTTGACTGCGTTTAGTCGAAAACTTTCAATTTGGATTAACCGTGTTGACAAGATAAATTATGCTAACTTTCCTTTGCTTGAAGAAGTTCTTGTTTCAGATGATGAAAGAAACAATATTACCATCGAAATTAAAGATCATTTGCAAAAGTTGAGCGAATCTTTTGAGGGATATTTTGCTACTGGAGATATAGATAGTAGTATGATTGGGGCCATCTAGAGCAGGGGCCCTCTGGATCACATATACCCCCTCCCCCCCGGGAAAAAATTTTTTTTTTTAAATTTAATTTTTTGTTTTAATTAAGTGATCCAGCGGGCTCCTACTTTTTTTCATCCCAAAAATTATTGTTCCCGCCAACAGACTTTATTGGACGATACCTCATCTTAAAGCCCAGTGCCAGACCTTTAAGATGTGCTATAGGTATCTTATATATCTTTAATAGTTTTAATGTTATTAACAATTGATGACCACCATCTTTTCAACGTTAAATTATTATTATTTTTCAAAATATTATTAAGTGATCCAGCGGGCTCCTACTATTTTTCATCCCAAAAATTAATGTTCCCGCCAACAGATTTTATTGGACGATACCTCATCTTAAAGCCCAATGCAAGACCTTTAAGATGAGCTATAGATTCCTATCATACAATGACTCATCACATTTTTAGAACAAAGACAATGACTCACCTTATTTTTAGAACGATGCCACATATTTTTAGAACGATGCCTAATATTTTTAGAACGATGCCTCTTAATTTTAGAATGATTACGTCATTATTTTAGAACGATGCCTAATATTTTTAGAACGATGCCTCTTAATTTTAGAATGATTACGTCATTATTTTAGAACGATGCCTAATATTTTTAGAACGATGCCTCTTAATTTTAGAATGATTACGTCATTATTTTAGAACGATGCCTAATATTTTTAGAACGATACCTCTTATTTTTAGAACGATGCCTCTTATTTTTAGAATGATTACGCCATATTTTTAGAACGATGCCACATATTTTTAGAACTATTATGTAATCGATGCCACATATTTTTAGAACGATGCCTAATATTTTTAGAATGATGCCTAATATTTTTAGAATGGTTATGTCATATTTTTAGAACGATGCCTCGTAATTTTAGAATGATTACGTCATATTTTTAGAATGATGCCTCTTATTTTTAGAATGATTACGTCATATTTTTAGAACAATGCCACATATTTTTAGAACTATTACGTAATCGATGCCACATACTTGTAGAACGATGCCTAATATTTTTAGAACGACGCCTAATATTTTTAGAATGATTACGTCATATTTTTAGAACGATGCCTAATATTTTTAGAACGATGCCTCATATTTTTAGAACGATGTCTAATATTTTTAGAATGATTACGTCATATTTTTAGAACAATGCCACATATTTTTAGAACTATTATGTAATCGATGCCAAATATTTTTAGAACGATGCCTAATATTTTTAGAACGATGCCTCGTAATTTTAGAATGATTACGTCATATTTTTAGAACGATGCCTAATAATTTTAGAACGATGTCTAATATTTTTAGAATGATGCCTCTTATTTTTAGAATGATGCCTCTTATTTTTAGAACGATGCCTAATATTTTTAGAACGATGCCTAATATTTTTAGAATGATTGCGTCATATTTTTAGAACGATGCCTAATATTTTTAGAACGATGCCTCATATTTTTAGAACGATGCCTAATATTTTTAGAACGATGCCTCTTATTTTTAGAATGATTACGTCATATTTTTAGAACGATGCCTCTTATTTTTAGAACTAATAATTTTGTTTTAATTATCGATTACATAATAATTTAATTTTGTTTAAATCGTTGATTATATAATTTTGTTTAAATCATTGATTATATAATTTTTTGTTTTAATTATTGAATACGTAATAATATAATTTTGTTTAAATCGTTGATTACATATTATTGTTTTTTAATTTTCAATATTTTCTTTTAAAATATTAACGCACGCGCGGGAGTTATTATTATTATTATTATTATTATTATTATTATTATTGTTAATGAAAAATCTGAAATATGGTTTACACACACAACCCATCAACCATTATTATTATTATCAATATTAAAAACCTAAAATATTTTCTACACACATATACAACCCATTAAACTTTTATTATTATTATTAATATTATTATTATTATTATTATTATTATTATTATTATTATTATTATTATTGCAAATATTAGTCAAAAAGATAAATTATTTTTACACGCACACACAACCCATTAACCATTATTATTATAAATATTAGTGAAAACCTAAAATATTTTCTACACACATACACAACCCATTAACCATTATTATTATCAATATTAAAAACCTAAAATATTTTCTACACACACACACACATGCACAACTCATTAACCATTATTATTATCAATATTAATGAAAACCTAAATTATTTTCTACACACATATACAACCCATTAAACTTTTATTATTATTATTAATATTATTATTATTATTATATTATTATTATTATTATTATTATTATTATTATTATTATTATTATTATTATTATTATTATTATTATTATTATAATTAGTCAAAAACCTAAAATAATTTTTACACACTAAGTTATGGGGTAGAGAATTATTATATGTTTGCAGTATTCTGTGTTTGCCTTTACAGGAAGTTGTCAATAAGGAGTGATAATTTTATACATACATTCTATATACACTTACCTTGTTTAACATGGGTGTATATACTCCTAGTCTATCCGATAAAATATTCTGTCCCCCTATGGGTATTGCTCATATGGGTAATGCTCACAAGGGTACTACTCACACTCAACAAATCGCAAGGGTATATTAATTAAGGTTAGTAAATAAAACTTATAACACCTACTATTTTTAATAATATTAAACGATAAAAATCAAGACAAGAGAGGACAAGGCAAAGTTTATGCATTTAGTATTGCCAGGCCTAATGAGCAGTGACCAAATATCTGTGCCTGAAAGACACGGTGGATATTTGTTCGCGTCCACAAGGGTCGTCTGTGCCTCCCCCAAGTGGGGTCAGAAGAACCTGGGCATTATAGTTTTCCGTACGGAACATTACGCCTAGCATGGGTAGTCAACTACCAGCACATTCGAAACGTATAATTTCAAAATACATGCGTCATTGGCACTATAACCAAATTAATTAATGTTTTCACTAACACAAATATATATTTACAGAGGCCTCCCACTAGTTGGATTACAACCGCCCACCACGACGATCAGCTTGTAAATATATATTAATTAAGGGATAAAGAGGACCCACCCAACCCTATTATATTTAATTTACTAAAAGGTTTCTCGCTCTTCTGCTGGTAATCTATCTCAAAATTATCATCTCCATCGGGCCATTTGGAATACATCTTGCAAATTGTACGTATTTCTTAGTTTCTGTTGCTGCGTCAACTATCATTGCTAAAATTTATATTGATTTAAAAGCAATTAACTTACATTATCTAACATTTTATCATCACAGGCTTGATAAATTAGGCAACTGTTATTTGTGGTATACTTTATCAATATCATTTCTTATCAATTGCCACCATAAAACACAGATACCTAAATATAATATATATTTTAATGAATTAATTCATGTCTTACATTAATAATAATATTCTTCAGGTATGAGGAGTACTTTACTTAATTGCTAAAACGTCGATTTTTCCCATTTTTCTTGACATTCGTTGAAAGAATGTTTACATAATTTAAATCTGATAAGTAAACATTCATGTTGAAGGACACCCACATCTTAAAGGTCTGGCACTGGGCTTTAAGATGAGGTATCGTTCAATAAAATTTGTTGGCGGGAACATTAATATTTGGGAAAAAAAAAGTAGGTCACCGCTGGATCACTTAATTAAAACAAAAANTCGTTTATTTTTACTTTCGTTTTCTTTTCCGAGTTCCCGTTTGTCATGACGATTTTCCTCTAAGTAATTTTATTTATTTATTCGTAAATTTGTTATTTAGGTATCCTCAACAATTAATCATAAAAACTACGTAAGTGATTTAGTGATTAAGGTTTTCTAAAATTAATCATAGCACTAATTTTATCAAGGACAGGTTTAACACTTTCTCTATTTATCACGTGTCCCAGAAATTTTAATTCTATTTATAAAAATTTACATTTATCAAAATTGATTTTCAATCCTGAATCGCTAATTCTTTTAAATAATTTTTCAATACTTTTCGTATGTTCATCAATCGTCTTGGAAAAAATTAGAATGTCATTTAAATATACTAATGCCTCCTTCCACATCATATCCACAATTATGATAGGAAATTAGTTTTTGGAAAGTTGTTGTTTGAGCTTCTGCTATGCTAAATTACATTCTATTAAAACAATACTATTCATATTTTGTTAGAAACCATTTTTTCTTTTGATAGAACGCGTTTCCTAAGTCGATTGAACTAAAATACATAGAGCCATATAATGAGTTCGACATTTCATCAACATCAGGATGTTTCATCTATTCTGAAATTCTTCCAACAACAAACCTAGGTGACTCTTGTATTTAGAAAAGGTAAATATAGATTCAGAATTGATATTGTTTTATAGTTCTTTGCAGTTAGGAAAATTAACCAAATTTTCACTTGACAACTGTGTCGTCTATAAGTTTAGTTTTACAATGAAGAATTTGATATCACCATACAATTGGGTGATGAGTTTGTTTTTGCCTTGTAATAAGGATCACTTAAATGGGCAGTAATGTCCACAGCTAATGCTAAATCCTGAACCAAACTTACATCCTTTATTTCATCTGTGTTCTTGCGTTAAATTTCCAAAAATAAAATGATTCCTTGTCTTAGCAAAAAGAATCCCATCGAGAAAAACAACTTTTATTCCGATAGTACTATTATAATTCCAAAAGTCTATTATTATTACTATCCATTATTGAAATTCCATTATTACAGTGTACCATTACCAAGTATGAACATGAAATATGAGACATGTTTCAGACATGCAATAACATACACACGCATCCAACTATTCACGATAATTATTAATTACGTAATTGAATTATTAGATTACTTATAAGTAACATTACTAATTGGTTTACCTCTCATTGCATCATATTTTATAATCGACTTTATTTTTAATGTATTACTTTTGTCATTCATTATTAACAAATTCTCATTGCTTACTTTTTTCATCACATATTGACTGTTATTCATCATGACTGTTACCTTTATTTAGCAAACCTAAATATTCCACATTTTGTTTATTTGTAAAATACTCAATATTAAATAGTTTTGACAATGCTAATGTCATCTCTGTAATATTGAATAGTTAAAGAAATTTATTTCTTCAGGTTAAACCATTCTTCTAGCTCAGATCCAAAACTTTTGTTTTAAAATTGATTTTTATTTATTTATGAAATACATATTCAGCAGACAATAAATTTTTAACATTCTTAGTCAATTTAGAAATAGCATCTATTCTAGTTTTAAAATCCTAAGATTGTCAATCTCTTTCTCTTTATTTCGGTATTTTCTTTTCTTTGATTAGTACACCTATGTTTTCATGGGTTAGCAATTTTAAAATGTTGATATTTTAAATATTTAAAGATGATTTTTTTGGATAATTCCATGTATAGATTATCAATTTGAAAAATTTACAATTTCTTAAAATTTTAATGATTGTGAATTTTCCCTGCTAATGTCACAAATACGCGACATCGCATGAAATTAATTAAGCTCAAATATTAAAAAAAAATAATCAGTCAATCTCTATAAATACTTAACTAAATGGTTATAGCTAAATAATATACAGTGTTTTCTTCATGTTCTAAAAGGTTAAAGTTCAATATTCACAGTTAACTTTCTATTTAAATTAACTGAAAGTAATAAAGTGATTGATAATTCGTTCCATGTAGTCGTCACCATCGCCATGGCTTTGAAGTAGTTCAATGTCTGGCACTACTGTTATTAGTGATACTTTAGCAAGAAATACATACTTTTAAGTTATGTAATATGTATGTTATGTTATGCTCATATGTCGAGTCAATTTTTTTAATTTTCACGATATTCAAAATACTCGTAAGTTGAGGTTATATTTATTAAAAGGCTTGACTATAAATACAATGCCAATTGAAAAGAAATTAGTGGTGAAAATTGAAAAAAGTTATAATATATACATAATTAAAATATAAAAATTATACTTGAATCCATTTTCTTCTTTCTTCCCTTTGTCCACCAACATCAAACATGTGAAAACAAACTTTATTCATAGTAAACTTTGTTTCAAAAATTCCAGAAGTTAAAACACGACATCTAAGAAGATCTTGATCAGTGGGTAAATAATCATCCTTAGCAATAGTTTGAACTTGATCTAGAAAATATTTAGTTGAATCGATCAATTGGTATTCATTAGCCCTAGCGAAGGTTGCTTGCACACCGGCATCAATCCATAAAGTATAACAATAATCGAAGAATTCTTTCGTATAAGTAAACTCTGGTTTCACAGCATTTTGTTGAATAAAATCTAATAACTTTTGATTTTCTGGATGTTCCAGATCTACTGGTGGTTTGAGTGTTTTCATTGCACCGGTGACTGCCAACATTCCATCTTTTATATTTCCACGAATATCTTTGATTTTCGATTTCCGTTCTTCATCATTAAAACCGTTTATATAAAGAATTTGCATTTGTTTAATTAAAGTGGATTTTCCAGATTCCCCTGCTCCAACTACAGGAATTCTGTGAGTCATCAAAAATGTTTTTTTATCTTTTTTCAGTTTTTTATCAATTTCTTTGTTGGATTTATCTTCAGTGGAAGCTGATTTGCCTCCACAAATGGCAGGCATATTGAGTAATTGAAATATATCTAATAACTATCACCGTACGAAGCTGGAAACCATCACAAAGACAAGTGGATATGAATCATATAGAATTGTAGGAAACTCAGTTAATTTCAGGCAGGCAACAGTGATTTTCTTTGAAACAGATTAAAAACCAAATCAATTTAAAAATTCCATTGTTACCGACAGAATTTTGACAAAGTATAAAAATGATAAGTGAAACGTGACAAATGATAAATGACCATTAATGGCTTTTGTTTTTTCTTACAGAATTATTGCGATGTCTGTATCAAATCGTGCGCGATTCACTATTGTTAATAGTTACAAAAAAATCAATAATTTTATTCAACTTTAATTGTCTATGTAGCATAATCATCAGAGCGTGGATTTTAATAATTTCAAGCACAAAATTTCGACTAATTATTAATTAAACGGTGCTTGCTTATAACACCCTCACTCTATATAATATTATAAAATTAAATTAAAAAAATAATTTTTAATTTAAATATATTTTATTTAATAATATATATAAATATATTTTCTTACTAAATATATTTTATTTAATAGAAAATATACAATAAAAAAGGTTCCGGTAACTAGATAGATATGTACACTCCAGATCCTATAGGAATCCACGACTCTCACATATTTTTTGTGGGCGAATAACGGGGTACCTAATTTTTTTTTGAGAGCCATCCCACATATTTTTTAATTTTTTTTAAATCGCCGATTACGTAATAATTAATTTTTATTTAAATCATTGATTTATGTCATCAAATTTCATTTTTGTTTAACTAGGGTTAGGGTTAGGGTTAGGGTATTATTTTTTTGGTTTTATTTGTCAATTACATCATCAATTTTCATTTTTTATAAGAATTTCAAAGACTCAATTTCTTGAAATTAAATTCCCTATTTAATGACACTATGACGTAATCAAAACTTTGAAATTTAATTTTTAGTACACTATTTTTGAATTTACACATCATTTTAAACGAGATATTTTCACTCAAACATTTAATAGATAGAATTTAAATCTCTACAAAATGACATCATTATTTATTTCGAATTCGCACTTATAGCACCTTAAACACCGCCTTTTTAACCAACATCTACATACACACATTTCCAACTTTTAAAAAATACAAATTATTCATCTATACCTAAGAAAACCCACTCTGCTATTAAAAAACCATATTAAAAGACATTATAAACTAAACATTTATTAAAATCCTAGAGAAATCCGAGCACGCTCAACTCTCCAAATTGGTGATATGACATCTTTCTTATCCATTTTATATTTATTGAAATATCACTGCATTTGAGAATTTATATAGAATTAACTAGTGCGATAATAAAAATAGCGTACTAAATCAAGTAACACTAAAATAGAAATACAAAAAAAATCAAATTTTATTTAATCAAAAAACTGCCAATTAGGGCTGAAGGGGAGAGATTATCAACCCTTAGGATTCTAAATTTCTTATTCAATTTAACTATGAATGATAAGCTTGTGCTCAATCGTTAGAACTTGGTTTCTTATAGGTTTTGAATCACTAGGCAAGTAATAGAATAAATATGAGAAGCCTTGGTCTTTGGGATTTGTCAGCTTCGGTTATATGAGGATATCATCATAGTTCCTCGTTATCATATGGCATCAGTAGATGGATTGGTCTCCGCTAAAACAGGTCTCCGTTGGAACAAAGACATATACCCCTACCCCCCCCCCCCCCCACCGACCCGAAAATTAAAAAAAATTTTTCTTTCAAGGTTAAATTTTAAACAAAGACATATGACTCATCAAGGTCATTGAAACAAAGGCCATGACTCACACGATGACTCATCAAGGTCATTTAAACAAAGACCATGACTCATCAAGAGTAGTATATAGTAAGGACTCCAGGACACTTTCAAGGTCATCCAAATGTCCATATCAAATATAGGTCAATCGAATCATTTTATTTAATTACTTCTATTTAATTTTTTTTTAAATTTATTAATTAATTATTTTATTATGTTTTTTGTTTTAATTAATTACTTTAGTTAATTTTCAATTTATTACATTTAATTAATTAATTATTTATTAATATTTTATTTTAATTACTTACGTTATTTAATTGATTTTTTTAAATTAATTTTTAATTAATTTTTAATTAATTATTTAACTAATTATTATTATTTTTTTTTAAATTTTAAATTTTTTTTATTTAATTTTTTTTATTTATTATTTTATGATTATTTTTTTTTATTGTTATTATTTTACATTTACATTTAATATATTCTAACAAGAGTGTAAATTGTAACAATAATATTTCAATTTGAATAAAATCTTAATAAGTAATTATCATAAAATAACGCTGTGTTAATTTAAAATAAAATGGGCATTAATTTTTTCAAAACAAAGCAAAGTTTTTCATGATAAATAATAATTCTTACTTAAAACTAATTATCTAAATTAATTGGACAAATGAATTATTAAATGATAAAACATATTTTAATTACCGAAGTCAAATAATTCACAATATATATTTTATTATTCACATAAATTTAATTGTTAAAGTGCTTGTTTCGATTTGCATTCATTTCTAAACATAGCAGTTGCAATATGCATTTGACGAATCTTATAGTGACCGTAGGCATAGCTTTCATTACAATTCTACCAATACCTTTTATCGTCCAAACATTGGAGAGCTCGTTTTTCTGTAATGAAAGTATACAACTGATGATTAACACTTCCTATTCTCTTTTGTTGGATGCTCACTGTTCCACCATCAGTATACACTTTTTTATAGGCTTCATGGGTGATATTAGAATTTGTAAGTCTTATTTCTTTGGCTTTTAGAGTGTTTTTATCGCCTTGGAGTGAGTAGCACTTGGGACGAAGAAACACCCATTCTTTATATTGATTTCCTTTATTCTCATCCTTGAATTTCCCGATTACAGAACAAATTTTATCTGAGAACAATGGATCAGCCACTGGATAATTTGAAGTATCTAGGAGCCCATCTTCAATCATTTTTGGATATAGTTGTAAGCGTAAAACAACATTTTTACACTCTAAAAAGAAGGAATCTGTGTCACCGGCTACGATATTAATTTGACAATTGAATTCTTCTCTATAACTCTAGTTCTTTATATTGAAACTGGTACATGCGAAGTTTAGATAAATCAAGTACGGTTTGTCCAATATACATTGGTCTATCTAAACACACAATTTCCTTATTGAGTATAACAGCAATGAGATCATCCGCAATCTTGATGCTACGACGAAACATAGGATGACTACAATAAGTTATCAATCTTTTGCTTTTGCTGCATAATCTCAAATTTATACGTTTCTTCAAGTTTTCCACAGTTTTACCGTATAAACTGTTGTTCTTTAACTTATAATAATCTCGCTGAAACGAATCCGTACTAGCTGCTCTCATTTTGGTATTGTAATCAATATATCCTTTGAAAATAGCCACTTGCTTGAATTCTACAGCACGATTAACTTTTGTGACTTTTGCGCCGTAACTCAACCACTCTGTCAAAACTCTACCATTAACTACATAAGTTTTTCTTAGGCTCATGAGTTAACAACAGCTTTTCAACTTTACTACAAGGTGGATAACAAAGCTCAGGAGCTATAGGTAAATCATCTAGCTTATCTTGTATACTATCAGGAATGACGATGTCAACCTCTAGAACATATCATCGATCTCCATCAAACTCATCCCCATTTGCACATCTTTCAACAAAACCATTCATTTCAGTTTGATCATTTATCCATCTAAATTCACCAACAGGAAGTTTTTGCGACAGCGCCCATCCATATAAATTATTAACATCTAGGTATGACATTTGTGTTGATTCATCAGCTTCAACATGATGTTTGTTGATAAATGTCATTCCACCACGAATACCAGCTTCAAATAAACGGTAAAGCTCTGGATCTTGAATAAGTTCTACCGGTTCAGGTAACTGTTTAATAGCTGATGCCAAACTTAATCCGGGTATGGAAACAAACGATAGAGCCTCAAGTCCATCTTCGTCAAATGTTTTTTCTCTGAAAGCTTCAAAAACATCGGCCAACAGAAAAACATCCAGCTTGAGATATACTAGCATGTAATCTAGCAGTGTCTCACAGTTGTATTGTTGCCAGATTCGATTTGCATGTATATAATCTTCTTGACTAACTCCCTCCCAAATCGGTGGTAATTCTGTTATTGACTGTAAAACATCCATTGATGTAGCCATATCATAAGGAAAAATGGTTTTACAAGTCATCATCTGTGATTCGAAAACATCTGAGGTCAGTGGAAGATATGGTAAATTTTTTGATATTTTTGCCAAGCTGCTATTTAAAAATTGTAAAGAATCAATGAATCTAATTCTTCTGCCTTTCGATGTCGCTGTAAGTGTGAGAAACCTTTCTGTTGATTGAGGAATAACATTTAAATTCCAATCGGGGAATTTTCCAATTGCATATTTTAATATATGATGAATGTCATATCCACGAAGATTATGAAATACAACAGGTAAAGACGGATTGATTCTTCTAGCCAAATTACAATCTTGACACGCTGCTCCGAGATATTGACCAGTAAAATGATCATGATATCGAACAGGTATAATGATAATCTTTTTACAAAGGTAGCAATGAGTTTGGTTCGTAAATTCTTTCTGCTGTTCCCAAGTGAGTTCCATCATTTCCTTCGATCCATTAATTTTAATACCACGGATAAACTATGTCTGTAGCTATATCATCCAATGCTTGTATAAACTGAATTATACAGTTTTTCCCAACAAATCTTTCATTTCGAATCGGATGACCTTGATAAAGAAGCACAAATTCAGATGCAATCGGCTCATGTTTTTGGAAGTGCTTGTTGTCTAGAGGTAATATCGATTCAAAGTCCGCGTACACAACAAAATGCTGTTTTATAGTTTTACTCCAGTCTTTAAATTCAATATATTTATTCTCTGGCATTGAGTATAGAGTCGTCCGCTCCACATTCTTCCTACAAAGACCTATATGTCTTTCAAAAGCAGGACGTTTTTGAAACCCGTGAAGACACGTATGACACCAATGTGATTGGATTCTGAATCCTTAAGAGATATATTTGAGATCCCGTCGAAGTACTTCTATATACCAAGTCAACGAACGGATTCTTGAAAATATCATTAGTTTTTTGTTTAATTGGATCTTTATTATATTTGAGAACATTGATCGCTAGATTAGGATTCATTGCTTCAAATTTGCAAATGTTAACCAACTTCATTGGAAACCAATCTGATTTCCATTTTAACTCTAAATATATATATAATTTTTAGAATGATATAAAAATATATTACCACTTAAATTATATTTCATTACTCTTTCTCTGTGATATTTTATGTCATCATAATGTAATACGGCCAGTATGCTATATAAAAAGCAGAATTGATCATTATTTTGAACATTAACTAAAGCCTGGCAGTTTTTCAGGTAATTTGGCGTTTTAATGTAACTTAATCCTGTAAAAAAAATATTTATGAATATTTTATCGTATGTAAAAACTTACCAGATATGTGTATTATGTCTGATAATTTAGTTAAAATCATAGTAACTTCTAATATTTTATGAATTCTCCACCCACTACTTTGTTGAGTGTATTTCTCCAACTTTTCTTTTAATTTTTCAATTCCATCATTAATAAATGAAGATGACATTATATACATGCAAATCGAATCTGGCAACAATACAACTGTGAGACACTGCTAGATTACATGCTAGTATATCTCAAGCTGGATGTTTTTCTGTTGGCCGATGTTTTTGAAGCTTTCAGAGAAAAAACATTTGACGAAGATGGACTTGAGGCTCTATCGTTTGTTTCCATACCGGATTAAGTTGGGCATCAGCTATTAAATATCCTTTCATCCCCACCATATCGCCTATCCAACTTCTCTTTTGCCATTTGATAAGCCTCTGCCGAATATCCTAGATTTTCAATTAACTTTAATGGCTCTCCGTGAAGGTACTTGTGCAGGTAAAACATCTTTTCAACCTCATCACCTTCCGCTTCGTCAACACACGCCGTAAAAGCTGCTTTCCATGGTTCGTACTCTTTCATCTTGCCTCCAAAGACAGGGATAGTAATTTTCTGTAGAATTTCCAGTTTTCTTTTATGCACTGAATTATTTTTCTTGATTGTATCATCATTCACCTTTTCCTTCTTTTCCATAAAAGATTGATTTGCTTTTCTTTCCATCAGTGCCCCAATTATTTGATGTTTTTCCTCGATCTCTTGTAGGTCTTTATCTAAGCTTGCAGTGATGTCCAATCTTTGCAATTTTTCACTGATCGTTCTTAGATCTCTTAATTCTTCATCTAGACTCTCCTTTTGATCTTCATATTCCTCCAACCATTTGCTAACATCCTTACCCTTTATATCATTCAGAATCTTGTTTCTCAATCTCGTTAATTTTCCTTTTTTCATTCTCTTTTTCCACAATTCTTCTTCTAAAATCTCTTCGTCATTGCCACCGCACAGCCTGAGTGACAAATGAAGTGTCGAACCTACTTGCATGCTATAATCGTTCAATCTTCTTTTATTTTCTAACTGCTTTCCTGCGTATACTAACATTTGATAATTTACCGGAATTCCTTCTTTGTCCTGGATTTTTCCTTTTACCTTTTCAATTGTGTCGTTCCATTCAACGTTAAGAGTAATTGTCTTCCCAGTAAGAGTTTTGACAAATATTTGATATATACTTCCCAATCGCAACTCAAAACCAATTACGCCGCTCGCCCTCACCCTTGACTTAGCTCTGTTCTTTACCCTGTTCCCCTGGCTTCCTACTTTAAAAGAGTGCTGGGGCCCATAGCAGCACTTTCCCGCGCTCGGTAGGGAAGGGAGAATGGTTAATTTTACAGAAATATTAGTAAACACATAATACACATAATATACACATAATATACATAAACACAAAAAAGACATTTTATAATCATTAATTACCTTGTTCCGGCTGGCTAGCCGGAACCACGCTCTGCTACCATGTTCATGTTTAAATTCAAGATCACGAATAATAATTTTATTTTTGAATAATAACAATTTGTCCATGTCAATACCATAAGATAATGCCATCATTGAACAACCTAATGGTCGCATCTCAGTTGATTGGGTAGAAAGCTGCTTAATATCCGCAATAGAACTACATATTATGTCGCAAGGCATTTCATATCCATGTTTATATCTAAATCGAGCTACTTCCATTTGTGCACGACATACTTGAGATCGATAATCAGGGATCATACCAGTCATAACACCTCCAGTACTTTCAGTAATATTTAACAATCTTGTAGCTGAACTCTTCTCAATCCTTTTATCTGGAACCTTTCTTTGTGTAGCTACTACATCACAATTAATGCATCGAATACCAACGGAAATCCATCCACCAAATAAATTTAATATTAGTTGGCCAAAAACACCATTAACATTATCAGGATCTCTTGGGGTCATAAAAAAGGAACCATCAGTTTCGTTGTTAGTATTTCCCATTTCCATTTCTTCATTAAAAGCAGCCATCTTTTATCCGAAAAATCATAAACTCCAAAAGACCGAAATCGATACCATTAACAACTCTCTAAATCCATTCACATTCAAAATCTAATAAAATTCTAAATCTAAAATTAGAACAAATTACAACCAAAACTAATTAATAAAATTGCCATACCTATTGCTCGCGTCTGTGTGCGCACACAAGCCAAAAACAAAGAAAAGAAAAGCGCACACAGACGCGAGATAAACTAATAATTTGACCCAAAAAAAGGACATTGCTCCCGTCTGTGTGCGCACACAAACCCATCACACAATACAACGCGCACACAGACGCGCATTGAGCTCATAATTTTATTTTTGTAGTTTTTCATTTTCTTTGATTTAAGTATTATTTAATTTGATGATTTGTTTAACTATATTTCCATAATTAAATTTATTTCATATTTACTAAAAATTATATATTTATTTTTTACAATTTTTAGTTTTTAAAAACAAAATTTTATTTTATTTTAATAAGGCCTAAGAAATTAACCTAGTCAGTGGTGGTGGTATTATGGTAAAGTTCCTTACTTGGTCTTTTTACTCTCCATTGGCTAGGGTTACTTGAGGTGACGTGATAGTCAATTATACGCTGGAGTTTATTACCAGATCAACCTAATAATGCTTAAAATATTTGAAATAATTCCTATAATATATATTCTCACATGCCTTGAAAAACTCCTCCATATTTGTTGACCCCTTCATTGGTAATGCACTTATTCAGCATAACTTTGTAACCTTTTGCTAACTGGAATAAGATTATAATGCCTCTGTCTTATGGTAGAGACAATTGGTTGTTTCTCTTCCTTGACAAACACCGTAAACATGCTGTACTCATTGATCCTTTTCTTGATGATGGCTTATCTGCTCACTTTTCCTTAGCTCCAGCATCCTTGAAACCATCCTTGATCTTCAAAAAATGGTATGTCCTGTTAAAATTGAATTACAATAACTCGAATTGCGACGTTGCTGCTTGCCTGCTAACTGTCTTTTATTTATGTCATCTTATTGAGTGTATGATAGAAATAAAAAATAACTATCCGTAATATACATTCTTTGAAATCTAATATTAAAACAATTATTAATAATTATATTCACTACAGGATGCCAAATGATGATGTGCGGAAATTCCGACTATTTATCAATTGCCTAATAATTAATTTAAATAAAGGCTTAATAGAGTGTGATTTAGCTTTATATGAGATTGAGAGAATTAATGGAAACATTAATCCTCATAAATATACCACAAAAAGCATCTGATATTATTCATAAAAATTTTAAAATTAATAAAGAATTAGTGTTTACCAAGAGATTAAAATATAAATTTAGTCCAAAAGAGAAAATATCAAAAATCCTCAATAATAAATTAGAAATCCATAAACCAAATACGGACAATATACTCAACATTTTCGGTAGTAAAGCCTCTAATTGCACCTTTGATTTTAAATAATAATACCCATCTCACCCAGATTCCTTCTCCTCCTCTCCTTTCGATATCGATGATATCAAATTTATCTTCTCTCAACTGGACAATACTGCTCCTGGTATTGATAAAATCTCATTGTCTGATTGGAAAAAATATCTCATGACTTCGAACTTACTCTCGCTCTTTGCAACAATATCCTACGTAATTCCAAATCTCTTTCTAGCTGGAAAACCTTTCGTACTAGACTTATCCTTAAATCTGGTAAAGCTGCAGTAAGCCATGGGGCTAACTCGTGGAGACCGATCTCCATCATGGACACTGCATACAGAATATTATCTTCAGTGATGAACAATCGCTTTCTTGATTGGATCAATGAAGGGAACCTTTTAACGCACAACCAGAAGGCTGGATTTAGAAGTTATAATGAAAGTTATAATGAATCTGATGAATTTTTTCGTTTTAATGCAGATAAATCTGATAATAATCCGTGTATACACGATTTGCTAAAAAGCGTCCGTAAAATTATCAGATGTTTTAAATATTCTAGTGTAAGAAATTCTATTTTACAAAAATACGTTTTAGAACAAGAAAATAAGGAATTAGTTTTATTATTAGATTGTAAAACTCAGTGAAACTCCTTGATACCGATGATTGAAAGGTTTATTAAAATTAAGGAGTGTGTACGTAAATTTAATATATAAGAAAATATTGTTCATGTTCTGAAACCATTAGAAATTAGCATTAAAGAATTAAGCAAAACTGATGCAACAACTTTAACGGCGAAAGGAGTATTTCAATTTTTATTTGAGCAGTTAAAAAAATGAATCTCCTTTTAGTTCCGAAATGAGAAATTTATTAACTAAAAGAATATTAGAAAGATGCAATCAAAATTTAGTCACTTTGTTAACTTATTTACAAACTACAGTGATTACTAAAACAGTATTTAACTCAATTCAAGTATATATATCCAAATCTTCAACAATTACATACGCAAAAGATATTATAAGAAGGCTTTTCCCAAAAAGACCTGATATAACAGAAACAGGCGAATCATCCGATGTACTTGTAAATAGTGACATTCACACAATTTCCTCAACTGTCTTAACGGATCCGTTAATTATAGAATTGCAAAAAGCATATCTTCTATTATAACAGTTCCATGCCTGAAAAACATTTCTAAGGAATCATTGTAATTAAATAAAGATTTCAAATCATTTGAATCTACCAAAGAACGTACGCCAAATCTAAAAAATTATATAAAGCATTATTAACGATTAAACCTACTTCAACTGCAAGTGAACGTGTATTTAGTGTTGCTAATAATTTTTGAAACAAAATTAGAAATTCTATGCACCATAATACACTTGATGCGTTAGTTTTCTTAAAATATTATTTTTTAATTAATAAATAAAAAAAATGTGTGTGTTATTTTATTTTAATTATTAGGCAATTGATAAATAGTCGAAATTTCCGCACATCATCATTTGGCATCCTGTAGTGAATATAATTATTAATAATTGTTTTAATATTAGATTTCAAAGAATGTATATTACGGATAGTTATTTTTTATTTTTATCATACACTCAATAAGATGACATAAATAAAAGACAGTTAGCAGGTAAGCAGAAACGTCGGAATTCGAGTTATTGTAATTCAATTTTAACAGGACATACTATTTTTTGAAGATCAAGGATGGTTTCAAAGATGCTGGAGCTAAGAAAAAGTGAGCAGATAAGCCATCATCAAGAAAAGGATCAATGAGTACAGCATGTTTACGGTGTTTGTCAAGGAAGAGAAACAACCAATTGTCTCTACCATAAGACAGAGGCATTATAATCTTATTCCAGTTAGCAAA
>CAUHTR010001457.1:0-78582 GCA_959609185.1 Schmidtea polychroa | reverse complement strand
AATGCGATGTGTATAACGATACAGCAGTTAGAATCTTTTTACATGGAGCAGGTAAAATCGCATATAACAATACATGTTACGTCCAATTGAAGATTCCTGCGTTGAATATTTCTGCAATCACAGTGAAAACGTTTATAAATTATGGAAAATATTGGTCAAATTATTCTCACGAATACCCAGTTGGAAGTTAGATAATATAATTATTATTTAATTATAAATTTAATAAATTAAAATAATTATTATTTTCAAGTTATTTAAAAGTCCCACTCAAACATCTGTTAACCATATATTTCAACAGTCTCATTATCATTGTCAGGTAGGAAAGAAAAACTATAAATAAAATAGAATATTCAAACAAATTATAACATTTATTCATTAAATAAATAATAAAAATAATTTTAGAATTTGTTTGAATATTCTATTGTATCTATATTTTCTTTTTCCTATCTTATGATGAAAGGTATATTGCTATATAAATATTTGCGAATTCCCACATCGCATTTCATTATGCTGTTATAATTTGTCTCATGAATACAAGCCGTTTCCATTTCCAATAATGATGAATGGAACAAATTGTTGTACTTTGTACATATAAATGTTCTTAACCACTTTCTAAATATGATGTAGAAGCTGCTGATTGCATTTCATGTTCAAAATCAAGAACAATGTGACACAGTTGTTCTTTAATATCTCGAACAAATTATCTTTCCGCTGGGGTTTGTAAAACTGTAGCACCGTTCTGTCAGTATTTTCATTAAATAATCTGTCAAATCCTCATGTCTTGGTTGACCATCAATTGAGAGCAATACAGCTCTTGAAGCATCATCTCCGGCCAAAGGCGTCTTTAGAAATTTGTCGCCCCTGTGCTATAAACTATAATGCGCCTCTAAAAAAACAATTTTTACAAAAATATATTATGTTTATTAATAATATTACACATTATTGCATATGCATATATTAAGTTATAAATTGTAATAAAAAAATATATTCTTTTCACCCTTTATTTCAAAATTAATTCGTAAATGTGGATAACTAGATTATTACAAAATTTTCTTCTCAATTTTTTAAAGTTTTAAAACTTATAAACAAAAATGTCAAAAAATAATAATTATTTTTGCATATATTTAAAATTTTAATTTATATATTAAACTAATTTTTTTTTCGATTTTCTTTAATTTTGTTTTGTTTATAATTTTTCAATTTTTTTTTCAATTTTATCAAATTTAAGGCTTTTATAAAATTTACGGCGCCCCTTGTGCTTACCACAGTTAGCACAATGGAAGAGACGGCGCTGTCTCCGCAAATCCAGCTTCGTACATTCCTGATTTATTATTCGCTAATTAAGCAAAAAAATACCAAAATCGAACAATACAGAACTCCAAAATACTCAATTAATTCGACAAAAACAAAATATATAAATACCCACGTTTCTCATTAAAATTATTCAAAATATACATTGCCTTGCATTTGTGTGCGCACCCAAGCACAAACAGAAACAAATAATCAACGTACATACATACACGATACATAATTAACAGGAATAATTTTTACATATATCGTAAAACGAATGTTTGAGTACCACTTAATGATTAAATCTTTGCTATGTAGATTTACCTTTTCACACTCGCCCACAGTCTATCACTTCCGCACATTTAAAATCATAACTTCATAAATCCCATATACTATACCCAGCACCGGCGCTAGAGTTTCAGATGATGTGTGGAAATTGCATATTACCGCATCCCATAATAAGAGTAAAAAAACGACAAATGCATACATAACAAAACAATATAACTTTATTACTTTTAATTTAATTCATATTTATTATAAAAACATAAAAATCTTATGAAAATAACAAATTTCTGTACAATTTTGCCGCCTTTTGTATTTTTCCGATGTGGCGCCTGTGTGAAAATCACTCATCGTACCCGCCTCACGCCGGGCCTGACTATACCTTACTCCCAGTTACGGCCTCTGTCTCTCTTCTACAACATCAAAACCAATATAATGAAACTAATAAGCTATTTTGATGGTAAAATGTGTTTATTGTGGGATAATATGCATCAAACATTATGTGATCATTGAATTTTGAAGAATGACATAAGGAAAAGCACAAAAACAATGTGAAAAGTTAGAAAGATTATTTGAACCCATAACTATGTGATTTCATGTGGCAAAGAATATTTGTTAATTATTACCTAATTTAAGGAATTCCAAGCATAGTAATGATCACATCCCGTTATCCTAAATTTGGAGAAAGAGTTCAATGCCTAACAGATGGACTTGATCATTTATATACATTCAATTGGAGTTGTATTGCTGCAAATGAACCAAGGGATTTAGTTGCCGTGGATTACATAACTTTTGATAATGCTTATCTAACATTTCATGAAACCTCTCCACTAATAAAATTCCATTGTATATGTTCATGCTTTTATGTAACCTCATTTGGAAGAGAGGTGTTTTCTGTTTCTGCTACCATTGAATTTAACTTAGAAGGTTAGTTATTCTTATTAAATTAATTTTTATTAATATTGTCTAATTATGTAAACCAGAAATATCTTATTGTCTCCGTCAGATTTGTGCCTTCTTAGGTTTTGTATTTTTATGTAATTAACCACAAAGTGTTTACATAATTATCACTCTCAATAAGCTTCCTCCATCTTTTTTTTTACCATTATTATTTTTTATAAATTTAATTTATAGAGGCGATTTTCTAAAATTTACTACTTCTTATACAAAAGCTAATCTCAACTATTTTTTTAGTAATCTAATTACTAGGCCACGGAAATCCGAAAACTAAAAAATAAAATAATTTTATTCCAACTTGACAGACACAAACAAGCCTGTCAAGCTCTGGATTTTGTTAACTAATCCAATTGATTACTGTATTTTAAATTAGTTTGTATTTCTTAAATAACATTGCCTAGGGACTCCCATCAATTTAGCATTATTATATTAATATTTCATCTACTACCTACTCAAACCCGTTTCCTCCGAAAAATGTTAATTTTCAATTTTTATATTTTTTAATTAATTTTGCACTTCAATTTATTTTGATATATTTAACCTTTTATGTGTTGTAGATAATTTCTTGTACCCTTAATTTTTATTTGCATCTCTTTTTGTATAACACTAATATTAAGTATTTGACAACTTACAACTTGATTGAGTATTCATGAAAATTGAGACTCTATTTATGTACACAGATATCGTTCCAAATAAATGGAAAAATAGACATTCCCATACAAAGTTTAGGAATCTGTCGAAACTATATATCTCAATTTTGGTATATCAACGTCCAAATCACTGAAAGGAAAAAGTTCAATTTAAAACTTTGGCTATGAGAAAAGTGAGTTAGACATAAAATGAACAATATTACAAATAATTACAAATTCTCCCGTTTAATTAACTATTAATTAATGTACGGCACCGCTCAATTGCACGTTTATGGCGCAATATTTACTTTCATATTGTTTGATAGTTTGTTTTTTCCATTTTATTATTTATCTGTAGATCTTACAGTCCGTGCAACATTATCCCGGTTTAACATGTCCGCGATGGGAAGAGGTTGTAAAACACGGGAGAATTATTGTTACAAAGGACACCTGAATCATGTAATTACTGACAAGTAAAATTGCTAATTATTCTCGCTTACTTTATGATACTTTTTTGTTATCTTAAAAGATCATCTTTCTTTTGTTCACTTTTGATTTTCTTTTAGAATTTCATTTATCTATTCTTCGGTAATAGGCCAATGTACTTTATTTTCATATTTAACACAAATTTTCCGTACCGCCTTTTTAAGCGTTTGACCTGTAAGGAAATGTATTAGGAGTTATTTCTAAGTAATGTAAAGTTTTAAATCATGTTTAAAGTTATAAAATGATGAGCTTATAAAAATATGGCATCAAAGAGAGAAAATTTGCATAAAAGATTTAATACGAAAATATTATTATTTATAAAATATTTTTATAGACAACGAAATGCAAAATTGTGAAATGGCCTATGAAGCTCAATCTGATCTAGCATGGGTCATAGTGGTAATTTATGTTCTTGTGACTCTTATGATCCCCCTGGTTTTTATTATCACAGCATATTTCGTTACTATTAGTAAATTTAAAGAGACAATACAATCAGAAATTATTAACAGGCTGGGTTTTGCAAAGCAAGAATTACTAATCGACCAAGTAAGATTTTAAATTTTTATTAAAATCTATTAACTTAACGAATGTTTACATGCTTATTATAAATTATATATTAATTACTGGAAAAATTATTGGCGGTGTTATCATTGGCGCATTTAGCCGATTTATCTCACGAATTGAGCCAATTAAATTTGAGCATGGCATGGTAACAGGAAATAGTTATATTATCAATGATATTATTTTAATGTTAAGTTAGATGCATTTAGAAAGAGAGTTTAAATTAAAGAACTTGGAAATATTTCTTCTAATATAAAAAACTTGTATAAAAAAACACTTGCAACAGTTGAAATATGGTTTAGCACTATTTTCCTTCTCCGAATGTTCTATTGTTTACTCTTGTTATTTTTTTCAGTGCCTCTAAATCCAATGCAATTTACTTGATCGTCAACACCTTCATTTTTAGACACTTCTTTCGCCTTGATAGTTTCGGTTCATCCCACTTATGAACCTTACTAAAATAAGCTTTCACTAGACAAGCCATTTTGTTTTTTGTCAGTTTTACCTTTTCACAAACTTTCGTTCTATATAAAAGATAATTGCATTTCTTCACATGCCTTAGTATATTACTGAATATTTAGCTCGACGATCCCCGTCAAAAACAAAACGCCTAAACGAAATTCTTTAAAGTAAATCCAAGCTGATAATAAATTCTGAACTGCTCTTGTTTTAAAGTTGATATTCAATGTAATAGTATTTTTCCTTTGACCTATACACCTAAGGAAGACCAAATCACGAATCTTCTCAATCCCAGGATTAAATGGGAAACAAAATTACAATACACCAGGTGCCCTGAATCAGAACTAACTTTTCAAAACTCGCAATATAATGTACCGAATCTACGCAGGCATCAGTTATTGCTTTCCATGTAAAATATTCTAACTTATTTCCCAAGAACAATGGGATTTCTAATCTAACCACTGACATTACCAAAGCTGTAGAGTAGGAATAGCAATAAGGAGTAGGAAATAAGGGAGTTAAGGGTTTTTGAAGGAGTACTATGAACAGGGAGTAAGAAAATATATTCGCGACTCCTTACTCATTATTATATTGCGCATGAAACACAAAATAAATGTTAGTAAATAGTATAGGAATATTTCACTTCACCTTTCTATAGTTTAGTTATTGTCACTTTTTTAATTTTCTTTATCTTCATTCTTTTTGTTCTATTTTCTCACTCTCTCCTAAATCTTACGAGTGCAAGACAAAGCTATGGCACAATATCTCATAAAATATTACTAACGAACCACACAACAAAATATTTCATTTCTCTTCATTTAGTTTTCGACTATAAATCAATGTTTTTTCCTGTTTAACACGAATTTTCGACAATACCATTTCAAAATGTTATTTTTAAACGTTAAATAGTCATTGTCAAAAATGTATCTTATAAAAGAAAAAACCATATTATGTGTCACTCGAAATCAATGAAATTGCCTAATTCATAGAAAACGCAAGCCATTACCGATTTGACGTATTTGTCAATGTGTTGTATCTAATTTTGGTATTTTTTAATACATTTTAATCAATGATCAATATTTTATATTAAAATATAAATATTGTATTGTAAATATTTTTTTATATTATTTTACATAGAATACAATGTGTTTTAACGATCTTTCTCTAGAAAAATTGAAACAATAAATCATTTGGTTTAACTTGAAATCTACAAAGATAATTAAAATAACGAGAAATAATAATATGTAACCAGGGCGGCTCAAGAAATTTTGTCCAAGCCTAGCGCCCTAGGCGAATTTTTATGAAGCGCCTACCTTAAAGAATGCCAACTGAAACATTCAGTTTTAATAATTTAAATTTCTTAATTCAACGAGTAGGAATTTCATAATAAATTTTTTATTGAGTGAAATAAAAAATTTGTCCATTTCAAAATATAATAATATACGCAGTTTCAAAAATACATAAATAATAGTACAAAATAATATAGGAGTGACAATTGTGAAAGAGAAAAATTAAAGATATCATAATAAATAATTTTTTTTATATATTCGAGAAATAATTTAGAAAAATATTTTTGCGCCCTAGGCGGCAGCCTAATTCGCCTATATGGTAGAGCCGTCCCTGTATGCAATATATATTGTCAAATGGAAATTTTTATGTCATATTATAAAATATCAATTCTTATTGAAAAATTTAATTTACTTTCATTTTGACTAAAGATCAAATATGTTTTATTATATTCAACACAAAATTTTGGCTTTGTGTCGAGTTTAATAAAAAAATATTGTTGAAATATATTTTGTTGAAATGAAAAAAAATGAAATTTCGAAAAACAGATCAAATGTGACCAAAATTTAAGAATGTTTTTGGAAAAGGTTAATTTAAAAACTGTCTTCTTTTGACTTTGTAAATTGTATTAAAATAATGGTATGATGTTGTGCATGTTTGATTGTATGTTGAAATCCTTACTTATACATTAATTATTATGTTTAGAAACTCCTCAAACAAATTTGTTTATATAATATTTTTTATTATATAATAATAAACGTGTTAATCTAATTTGTTCTTATGGGGATTCGATTAATACCCGTAGCTCTGTGGCTAATAGACTTTATTTACATGCAATTTTGAATTTGGTGATTTAAAATATATAATAGTTGCATTACCTTTATATTAGTTATAACCAGTGGTGAGCTATGCATGTCCCGCGGGGGCTCGGCAGAGCCCCTTGTTAACTTTTTAACAATTTTGCGAGCCCCTTGTTGTTCTTTCAACTGTGATTTTGCGCTTCACTTTAAATTAAAATTTCTATTGTTTTAATGGGAAAACATAAAATATAAAACTTTTTTTACGTAAATTTAAATATAAATAATTTTTTTTAATTTAAATATTTTTTTTGCGAACCCTTTGTTGTTTTTTCACAGCTCACCACTGGTTATAACTATGGCAATCCAAAAGTTGCAAATATTTTTGATTATAAGTTGCAAAAAATTTAAAAGTTGCAAGTATAAAAGTTTAATTTTAATTTGACTTATATTTAGAGCACAAATTATTCGACATGAAACTTCACATTATTTTCTAGGATGATCTTTTTATATGGCGACGCATTAAAGCAAACAGTAAAATATTTATTAATATTTTTCCCTCTAAAATTTCTGTCATTTGCTAAATTTTTTTAAAATGGAAAAAATTCTTTCAATTGTAATTGAAGCAGGTGAGCAATATAGCAGAAAAGAATGATCCAATGGAGACACTAAATCATTCTGTAGAAATAAGTTGAAATAAATGGAATCAGCCCTACCGGATCTTCCCAAATTTTATTTTTATTAATTTCATCATATCCTTTATTTTAGTGTCAATTCTGAATTTTCAAAAAAATATAATATATCGATTAAATATGAAAAAGCTCTTTATTGTAACAAGTCATCATTATTTAAAGCAGTGGTTCTCAACTCGTGTTCCGCGAAAAAAAAATGACATTTTATCTTTAAATTTGCATTTAAGATACATATCATCAAAAACCTCAATTAATTATTTTATAAGATGATTCAATAAGAAAGCCGTTACACAGATATATAAACATACAAATATAAAAGTGTTTTTATTGCTTGTTATTGTTGAGCGTTGTATTTTCTTTGCTTATAAGAAGGCATTGTTTGTGTTTACGACAGATTTATAGTATTATAGTGGGTAAGTATTTTTTTGTCAGTGTTCCGCGCTTTTATATTAATTGAGAATCTCTGATTTAAAGCATCGTATGCTCTTTCGTATAAAGTTACTTTTGATTTTATATTATTAAATAAAACAATAAAACGATCCCAAATTTAAAATGTTGCAAACGTTTCAAAAAGTTGTGAAATGTTGAGTTTGGTTCCCCTAGTTATAACACTATATTTAATATATTAATTAATTAATTTTAATATAATTTATTAATTAAATTACAAATGATATTGAATTATTTTAAATGTTATTCTTACATAAAATAATTTCTAAATAATAATATTGTATTTATTAGAAATTTTTTGCCTATTTATCAGTAAAGATATTAAAATAAATATCGATATCTTTACTAATTCATAGTCAAAAAACTTTTATTAAATAAATACAATGTCAATTGAAAAGAAATCAAAGGTGAAAATTGAAAAAAGTTCTTATAATAAATAATAATAATTTTTAAATCCATGCTTTAAAAATAAAATATTTTATTTATTTTTTGAAGGATGTAATGCCATATGTTATAATGGATAAAACAGATATTGGAGAACCCGAATTCAAAACTTTTCTCCATGGATTGCAAGAATTGGAAAAAAATGTTAATTTTCAAAAAAATATTTCAATTTCCTAACATAATTTTATGTAGGTAATAAACATGAAAACTAATAGAAAACCTTGCGTAAGTTTATTATTTTTGAAAATAAAGTTACATATTGTAAACACAGCAAACGTATTGTCATTTGGTTCTCTCGAATATTGTTGAGTTTTACTTTTTTATTTTGTGCTCTATTATTATTTCCGTCAAATTGGATAATCTTCTTAATACATTTTGTGCGTGGATAGGTTTAAATTTTTGACGTTTGTTCTACCAAGGCCAAAACAAAAATAAAAATCACAAAAATTCTTTGGTTTTGAAAATATTACAGAATGTAAATAGTAGCAATATATGTTATCGTTTGGACACTTTTTACCTCCCTACTTTTACTACTTAATAAATGACAGTAGTCAATAAATGGTAATCCGAAAAATACACACAATTTAAATGTGAAAAAGGCGTAGAACAAAGACTTAAATTACGACGCGACAAATTAAACTAAATTGTAAGATTTCCAAATTACGCCGTATACCAGGAAGTCCAGGTAGAAAAATGTTTCTTCGATCTTGGCCAGTGTTTTTGGCGCAAAGATATTCATTTAGCAGTTTTTCCGTGATGATTTTTAAATGCTGCTGCTTTCAGCTTTATTTTCATAGGTGATATGCCGGCAGTTTTTGATGATTTAGTCGAAAACTGTATCCCAAAACTAACCCTCATCACAGATTATCGAGAAGACACTTACGTCGGAAATAGGGGGTTTGCACTCGACTTTTGTAATATGAGCGATCCTGTGAACGACAATGTCCCGTACCAATAATTCAGTAGTGACTTGGAATCGGGAAATTCAGCTAACGATTGACAGTCAGCATCTGTCCGTCTACAGTCTGGTCGATCATTTCAGAAAGGATCAGGATAACGTGGAGTTATTGATCCAACTGTAACAATCCTGTTTTAAAAATCCAGAATCGTGCAAGTCAGAATACGTTAAACTTAATCGACGCCTGCAACCTTTACTCCCGACTGACATATATTTTCTTAATATAAGCTGCCTTGACTACATTTTAATAAATTTGGAAAAATTAATTTGTTCTTGGTATTTTCCTAATTTAATTTTATTTTTTTGCTCATTTGTCTTTGCGCGTTTTTGGTAGGGTGCCCCAATAAATATTTTCCATTTAAAGAAAATGAATAATTAAAGCTTTGAATTGTTAATAATTAATTTTTATTAATTAATTATTTAATTATTTATTAATATTAATAATAGCAAAATTTTCAAATAATTTTTACTGTTAATGCAGTTTATTTGAATTAATAATGCCTTTTGTTTGTTCTTTTTCAAGTAAAATCTTTTATCTTTTTCACTATTAATATATTTTTATTATCGAGTTTTACCATCATTTCCTGTTAGACTATATAGCATTATATTTATTTGTTTGAAAAGAGTGCGTCGAAAACTCGTGTTAAATATAAAACAACGAAGTGAAGATAAAAACTAGATTCATAACTGCAGTTCGCATTGTGATAAAATGATTTCATTTAAATTTTAAGAGTGCCATTGATAAATTTCACAATTTTATTAACAAAATTACTGATAAATTTAATACATTTAATGCCTCTTTCAGTTCCGCCGGACTATACAGAAAACACCAAAAATTAACCCCTATGACATACCTTTACAGAAATCTTCGTTCATTGCGTTGAAAATAGATAAACGAATCGCTCTTTTGGTTAGTTTATTTTTTATAAAAAATTTATTACGATATGAAACTATTTCAGAAAGAATTGGAAAACCGTCAGCTGGCAAGAAGTGTAATTATTTTAATTTTTTTTAATTTTTTAAAAAAGTACAACAAAATTGAGCCGTTATAAATGAAAGCGTTTTTAGTTTTTTTGAAATAATGATAACTAGCGACGGATACAGAAGGGGGTTAAGGAAGATGCATTAGTAATACCATTTGGACTCGTTACTTATTTTAATAATGTCTTACTTTATTTTTATTTCTTTATTATATAGTTTCTCTGAATGTTACCACGTGTAGATTGAGCATATTATAAGTTAGCTGCTTTAAAAAAAATCTTTCAGACTCAAATATGGAAACCATTATCAACCCTCTGTAAATAGTGTAAATATTTTCTATCTTCAGTGTGCACTTTGATCTGTAAGAACATTTTTGTAATACCACATGAAATGTGACCGAAAAAATTCGAAAAATAATTAAACAATTTGCAAACCTTGGTCTATTTTTTAAAACAAAATTTTTAACTAATTCCAATTTTGGTTTCATTTTTTTCATTTATAATTTCTCATGTTTCCCAAAACTACACCATTGATATATTTCAAATATATCTGGAAAATATTATTTAGTTATTTTTATTAGTTCAGTACATCTCATAGACCAGATTATTATTTGGTAAGCTTCACTTTTCATTTATGTTAATTTGATTCATAAGTAGGTAGTTATGTGCACTCCAGATCCATGTGCACTCCAGATCCATGTGCACTCCATATCCAGATACCCTCCCCCCCTATTTTTTTTAAAATTTTTTTAAAAAGACCCCCCCCCCATATTTTTTTTAAATACCCCCCTCCTTTTTTTAATTTAAATTTTTGTTTTAATCATCGATTACCTAATATTTTTGTTTTAATTATTGATTACATAATATTTTAATTTGTTTTAATCGTCGATTATGTAACAATTTTAAAATTTTTTAAAATGTTGATTATGTCATTGATTTTAATTTTTTATAAGAATTTTTTATGTCATTATACTTGAAATTTAATTCTCTGTTAAATGAGACTATGATGTAATCAAAATTCTGAAAAATTAAAATCAATGTCGTAATCAACGTTTTAAAAAATTTTTTAAATTGTTACATAATCGACGATTAAAACAAATTAAAATATTATGTAATCAATAATTAAAACAAAAATATTAGGTAATCGATGATTAAAACAAAAAATAAAATTATTACGTAATCGATAATTAAAACAAAAATTTAAATTAAAAAAAAAGTAGGGGGGTATTTAAAAAAAATTATGGGGGGGTCTTTTTAAAAAATTTTAAAAAAAAATAGGGGGGTATCTGGATCTGGAGTGCACATAACTACCTACTTTCATATTATAAAATTTATTCATATTAATCTGATAATTTCATTAAATTAATTTTTAAAAATATAAAATGAATCACATAAGAATCACATACCATAAATTCCGTTTATAATGCTATTAAAAAATTAAATTCATAAATAATTTTTTGTACTAATCTATAATTATAAGTAGATAAATAATAAAAAAATTATTTTAGTTAAAGAGACATCATATCAGGGGCAATTACTTAATAATTCGAAAACATTTATTAAAAATATTGTCATTAAAGAGCTTTTCAATTTAAAAAGGTTTTTATTGGTTATATGTTTTGAATACAATTAAATATACATTTTCAGCCGTGATTTTAATATATCGAAACTAAAAATTGCTCCGTCATTTTTGACGACTTGTAACACAATTATAATAATAATTTTAAAAATAATTATAATAATAAAAAAAAATAATTATAAATAAATATAAATAAAAACTTGATTTTTTCAAAAGAATAAAAAAATAAATATTTTATTTTAAATGAAAGAAAGTCGGCGTTTGTAAAACAAGGATTTGTTTAATAAATATAAGAATATTAATTTTATAATATTTATATACTAATAATTTAAATATAAAAATTGTAGGTGCTAAGACTTTTTTTGTAAATGTATAAAAATATATTAATTTATTTGTAATAATTATAATAAATTTTTATTCAAATGTTGATAAAATCTGACCAGTGGTCATTTTAAATCAAATTATTCATCATCAATATCAGGAATAGTTTGGAAATTAAAACAAAAAAGTTTAAAAAATAAAACATCCAAACTATTATTTTGTTGAATCTTATTTATGATTTTAAAAAGAAATCAAGTGGAATACACGATCTGTCGAAATTTTCAGTAAGTTTTAATTTTATAGAATTCATAATTTCAACCTTATTTTCAAGACTGAATCAATTCCAGACGAAGAGAACTTTCGAAAATATACTGTGCCTCTTCCTGAAATTGTAAGTTTATTTTAGTTTTCTATGAGTATTGTATTTATATTTATATGATGACGAAACGTTTATTTGTAATTTATACAAATATTAGAATACAAAAACTAAAGTTACATTAATAATAATGATAATAATAATAATAATTAAAAAGAGAGTTTGAAGACTATAAATCAGTAATATATAGATGTTAGTTGGTACTCATGAATTTTCGGCACTGCCTTTTTCAAGTGGACTTGAACAAGGCAGTGCCGAAAATTCGTGAGTATCAACAAACATCGATATATTACTGATTTATAATCTTCAAACTCTCTTTTTAATTTAATGGTAAAAATAATCACTGGTGAAATTGGAAGAAATAAAAGTTCTTATAATAATAATAATAATAATAATAATAATAATAATAATAATAATAATAATAATAATAATAATAATAATAATAATAATAATAATAATAATAATAATAATAATAATAATAATAATAATAATAATAATAATAATAATAATAATAATAATAATAATAATAATAATAATTGTTTTCGTCTAAAACAAATCAAAAGAATTTTTTTGTAATTGATCGTATCACACGCTCTATTTGTACAAGACCATTGTTTGTTAAATCATTTAAGGTGTCCAATAACTTGAGATTGAGCCATGATTGAATTGGAAACATTGGATAACTGTTCAACACTTTGGCGAGTAAACATTTGAGAAATTGAATTAATGTCAAATAGAAATTTTCCATTAATAATTTGCAGCGATCTTGTTTCCCTAATGATCCCTGCTGAAAAGACATCTCTTCGCTATATTGCTCATTGAAATACGACATTTCACACATTCATTATCTTCCATATTTCAAATTTCACTTTCAGAATACAAATCACTTGATTTAACCAAACAAAAAACTATTTTCCTATTTCCGCATAACATTTCTCTTTTAAACAAAACTTCTTCGAACCAAAATAATCAATTTAAATCTAAAATTCTAATATAAAAATTACAACTAAAAGTAAAAACCTACTTCTCGCGTCTGTGTGCGCACACTAACAAGAATAGGTTTAACCAGACCGCGCACACAGACGCGATACAAAAACCACCAAACTAACTGCCAGTCAGAGGTAAAAGCCAATCCCCCTCTGACTGGTCGAAATATTTCCCCCCTCCTTGATCCCTTCCAGTGGATCAACAACCCCACCTACTTTAGGGGGAAACCTCAGTTATTGGTACCAATAACTCTTTTCATTTGATCAATCTCCAATAACCTTCACACACCCATCTTTGCATTACATAAGCCGCCGCACCACGCACCTTTTTTGATACATCGTGGTGGTTTCTCCACCCACCATCGCCATACTCGGCCAAGCCACTGGCACCGTTCATTTTGTTTAGGTGTAATATCTCCATTATTCTTCCTTCATTTTTCGTCAATTCAATTTTCCACACTTTACCTTGTTGCATTTCATTTCGTGACCTGTTTTCACTTAATGTTCTTATAAGCATCCTACAAAGTCGCTCTTTGATTGCTTCGTGTTTCGATTCCACATTTGACACCTTGTCTTTCATGTACATCTTAAGAGGCGTGCGAACGAGTTCAAATGATCCGTGTTGTTTGAAACTGTTCGACGATTCGTTCAATTTTTCTGTTAAATCCAAAACTTCTATGGCCCCTTGAACATTATCACGTTCTTCTTTTAGTCGATTAACTTCCCCTTCATCGACCTGAATATCATTAACCGCCGCCTCGGGCGTTAGATCCTCTGATACTGGTTTGTCTTTTTCCCAATTACTCAACACTTCCGTTGTCTTCGGTTCCACAATTTTATCTTCGGATAATTTTATGATCTGACCAGCCCGGCAAGCCTCATCTTGCTTTTCCCATGTATTCATTTTTCCTTGAATATTTTGTGTGATTGTAATGACGTTAACTAATTCGTTAGTTCCTCCAGAATTGAATATTTGCCCATCTAAATGACTTTTAGCTCCTTGCTCTTCATTAGATGCCTTACTCCTGTCGAGTTGCGTGTCCTCAATTCCCCGAAATGCCCGTAACTCGTCATTCAACATTTCAGTTACCGCAAAATAACTCTGAACCGTCATCATTGATGTGTTTTCATTTGTCACCTTCATTTGACTATCCTCAGCTTTGCAATGTGAATCATGCAAAAGAAAATGATGCTTTGTTTTGCAACTTCTATCCTTACAGAAGCTGGACCTCTCGCAGTTCCTGGCGAAATGGCCTCCAGCTAAACAGTTAAAACAAAGTCTTAATTCTTTAACAAGCTCGTTTCGTGCAGCTACCTTCAATTTTAAAAGTTCCGGACATTGGTTCAAGTAATGTTCAGATCCACATTTGACACATTGACCGCTCTTGAATTGCCTCTTGTGGCTGATCTCTGCAGTTGGTTTTCTCTCCATGAAGTTTGCGAACTTTTTCAAATTCCCCACATCCTTCCTACTCTCTGGAATTCTCTCTCCGAACAATATATTCAAGGCTTTACGATGCCTATATCTTCTTGTTTGATCCAATCGGCTAAAGTTTGTACATTTCCTTCTCTCCCCGCATCACAATTGCATAACAACTGAATTAGCATAGTTTCTGGCAACTTCTTCAGCAGTTGATGATACAACATTCCGTTGTTCAATTCGCCTTCTCTCTTTTGGTCCTTGAAATTCAGGATGAGATTTCCCAGCAACTCTTCAAACCGCTCTAGGTCCTCCAATACGTTGAGTCTCACTGGAAAGAACCTCTGCACCGCGTCCAGCATCATTGAATATGATCTTTCTGGTCCCCCGTACCTCTCATCCAATAATTTCATTGCAGCTTCGAAAGCCTGCGAACCATATCCAATATAGGCAATCAATTGCAAAGGCTTCCCTTCCAAGTACTGTCTCAAGTACAAGTATTTCTTTTCGCTGGGTTCATCTGTGTCCTCGATGCAGGCTCTCACAATTGCTCTCCATCCAGGATACTTCATTACCCTTCCATTAAATATCGGAAGCTGTAAGGGTTTCAATCCCACTATGAACTTCGGTTTTTCATTTGGATCTTCACTCCTAAATGATTTCTCTGTAACCATCAGCGAATCCACTTTAAAACTTTTTTCCTTCTGCGTGAGGACCAGATCACCGATTCTGCTAAAATCCGCTTCTAATCATTTCAGATCTGCCTCAATTTCCTTCACTTCTTTCTCTCGTCCTAACTCCAGAGCATTATTCTTCAGCTCAAATTCGTTCATTACTTCTTCATACTTGTCTTCGTATGCCTCCATTCTCCTTAGTTCTTCCCCAGTGCCCAATCCATCTCCTAAAGCTCGGTTCCGTAAACACCCTAATGAAATCTTCAACCCTGTCCGTCTTTTGTACCCTGCCTCGAACTCAGTATCAGATACTGGACTTCCCCCTGCAAGACCCAAGACCAGATGTAACGTAGATTCTTTCTTAACATTGTAATCTGATAAAGTAAGGCCATCTTTTAATGTTTTACCAGCAAAATTAAGTTTTTGTTGACCTGGGGGTATCCCTTCTTTTTCATGAATCTTCGCTTTCGCATTTTCAATAGTATCGCTTGATTCAACTTCAATCGTGATAATCTTCCCTGTCAACGTCCTTACAAATATATGCGCAAATTTATTTAATTTATTTTTAATAGGTTTAGGGGGGGGGGGGCAGGCCCTAGGGGAAATGTTTCAAAAAATACCACATACATATTATAAATCACAAGAAAATCACATAATGTCTTTCGTGTTCGTTGTGCCAATTTTCTAGTCGGCTAAAGTGTTAACATTTGAGTTTCACGAAGATCGCTATCAGTAAATTGCAATGAGGATATCGCGACTAATGAAGTTGTACCAGTACCGGATTCTGCTTGAGCAATTACATTACGACCTTTAACAATTTGATTTATAGCTCTAGCTTGAATAGCTGATAACTTTCCAAACCCGTAATCATAAATGTAATCAAACCCGTAATCACTTGTTTCAATTTCAATTTTAAAAATATTAGATGCTATTACATTTTTTATCATAATACATAAATACAAAAAATACATTTTACAATCATCAATTACCTTGTTCCGGCTGGCTAGTCGGAACCACGCTCTGCTACCATAATGTTTTCGTCTAAAACAAATCAAAAGAATTTTTTTGTAATTGATCGTATCACACGCTCTATTTGTACAAGACCATTGTTTGTTAAACCATTTAAGGTGTCCAATAACTTGAGATTAAGCCATGATTGAATTGGAAACATTGGATAACTGTTCAACACTTTGGCGAGTAAACATTTGAGAAATTGAATTAATGTCAATTAAAATTTTTCATTAACAATTTGCAGCGATCTTGTTGAGTCACGATCATATGGACAAGTTTCACTGCTAAAAAGACATTTCTTCACTATATTGCTCATTGAAATACAACATTTCACACATTCATTATCTTCCATATTTCAAATTTCACTTTCAGAATACAAATCACTTGATTTAACCAAACAAAAAACTATTTTCCTATTTCCGCATAACATTTCTCTTTTAAACAAAACTTCTTCGAACCAAAATAATCAATTTAAATCTACAATTCTAATATAAAAATTACAACTAAAAGTAAAAACCTACTTCTCGCGTCTGTGTGCGCACACTAACAATAATAGGTTTAACCAGACCGCGCACACAGACGCGATACAAAAACCACCAAACTAACTGCCAGTCAGAGGTAAAAGCCAATCCCCCTCTGACTGGTCGAAACAATAATAATATTAATAATAATAATAATAATAATAATAATAATAATAATAATAATAATAATAATAATAATAATAATAATAATAATAATAATAATAATAATAATAATAATAATAATAATAATAATAATAATAATAATAATAATAATAATAATAATAATAATTATTATTATTATTATTATTATACTTATAATTATAATATATTAATTAATATTAATTTTCAGGTAACACCGTGGAGAAAACATAGCTTATCTTTACCATCTTCAAGATCTGACCGCTATGATGCTTTAAAAGTAGGTTAATTTATTAATGATTTATATTATATATAAAAAAAGCTCTGTGATTAATATCAAAGATCTTAGTATATATCAGCGTTTCCCAAACTTTTTTTGATAGCCGCCCGGTACGAGATTTTAAAATTTTTGTACGACTCACACTTTGGGAAACGCTTGTATATATATCAAGAATATGTATAAAACTTTAATTGCAAATTTAATGAATTTCAATTTTTTTAAAACTCGTTGCTTTAATAAATTTTTATTTATTAATTAGTATTAATAAATAATGTGGTGACTCCACTTTATATGTATTTATTTATATATTAGATTATAATTTACTTTTTGCATATTTATATATTATAAATAAAAAAAGTTTTTAATTTTGTTTAAATAATCAGAAAAGCATAAGATCGACCTTTTCAAAATAATGCAGAGGGGATTGATCTTTTCAATAATTCACGAAATAACGAATCCAGATGTAACACCCAAAAACTTGGAACAGAATACAAACCACCTCATTGATACAAACGTAAATTACTATGCAAATTTTATTATCTAAGCTTTTAAATGGAATAAAATTTTATACTATATTGCACTTACAATTCATCTATCTTTCCGATCACTAGCTTGCTGTGCGTGTTGCTCCTCCACGACAAATAATAATTTTAGTGAACACGAATTTCAAAAATAACTTACTGGTTTTCTTTTAACTATAAAACGGAATGATAAATCTGATTTGTCATTGTGCTTGAAGCGATTGACTTTTGTTAAAATTATTTAAATTAAAATTATATGAAAATAAAGCAATTTTGTTTAAATTTGAGGATAAAGTTGAATTTTTGAATTAATAAAATGTTATCAGGTATTCATAATTTTGTTTATTCTAATTCAGTGGTACGCAAACTATGTGCCGCGGCATATTAGTGTGCCGTAAAAGAATTTAAAATGTGCCGCTAATGCGAAAATATTTAGTACGAAAATATTTTTTTTAGTTATATAATAAAAAAAAGAAGTTAAAATATTTTTTTGTAGTTATTTAATAAAAACAAAACACTGTCAAGAAGTAACAATAATTGATAAAAGTGACCGTTATTTAATTTCATTTTATTAAAAAAATTCTATATAAAAGATACATTCTTTCTATTTGTGCCTTGACTTTTTTTTTTCTATTTTGTGCCGGGAGGTAAAAAGTTTGCGTACCATTAGAATCTAATTCAATATAATTGCAAACATCAAAAAATAACGTTTTACCTTAAGAAATAAAAATTAGAAGGGAAGATTTTGAAATTGATTTCATAAAATTAGAAGAATTAAATTCATTATCTTTTATGATTTCAACACAGATGAGATGCCAATTAACATTCAATCATCTGCATAAGTATGAAAAAACAACTAATAGAGAATAGGAAAGAATGATGAATAAAATACTTTCTAACTTAAATATATACTTACAGTGGCGCAATCAGGGTGTACGCTACCGCGCACCCCTTCGACCAACAAAAAAACAAAATAAAAAATCCGAAAAAGCTCGATCATAAAGTCTGTTATAAACTGAAGAAGTGAGAAGTGGTATGATGCAAACCGGCAACCCGAGCGTGTGCTTTGTGCTATGTGGCCTTGACTTTTGGCAGGCACAGACACCTCAGTCGCAGGTTTGGGAAGGCTCAGCAGATTGAGATTGAGAGACTGAGCACAAGGGCGACAAGCAACCCGCGATCGGAAACGGCACCTAGGACCCTAGCAGGCCGCAGTTCGCCATGTGGATACGCGTTGTTCGTCCGTTTGTATAATAACACATAAGACGCATTAAGGTGTAAGGTACAACCACAATCCACATCTACATACACAAACAGCTAACCTAAATACAGAGTGAGACTGCTACTACTACTAATACTACTACACCACTGCATATATAACAATCAACAATTCATTTTCATTCATTACGATAAGGATAACATCTTTACGCAAATTGCAAAATAAATTATGAATTAAAAAGTAAGTTATTATCAATTTTCTAGTAAATTCATAATTTATTATATTCTCATTATTTATTATTTAATTCATTCAACATTCATGCATATAAAGCATTAAGATGAGTAAAAGAAAGCAAACAACTTTATTAAATTTTTTTGCAAAGAAACAATCAAGATCAAGTGAAAAAGCGAAAAGATTGCAGAACCAGAACAGGAAAAGGCAAATAATGAATTTATTGCCGTTGCTAATGATCACATTATGCATGTTGACCACCAGGCTCAGCCTTCTAATAGTCAAAATTTGGAAAATAGAAATGATAATGATAATGATGTGCACAACGTTCTGTCCAGACATTCGAATTTGAATATTCTCAAGGACGAGGAGAAAATTTACTATCTAAATAATTTTTGAAAACCGCCACCAAATTTTTGTTTCCCTGGCACCAAAATACAGAACGAAAATTTTAAGAGGAAATTCAATTACTCTTGGCTTTTAAATTATCCATGGATAGTTTATTCCAAATCAATTGACGCGGTCTATTGCAAGTATTGCTGCTTGTTTGCTACTGTTGAGGTCTGTAAATTAAAATAAATTTAAATGGAATTTAGGTTGAAAATCTAAATAAAAAGTAAGTGAAGAAAAAAGAAAGACAAATAAAAGCGTGATCATGCACAGAATTGTTAGTAAAGGAAATTACGATGGAGGCAGTATTAGGAAATGGCAAAAGCAGTTACGAAAGGCAAGAATCCGGAAATCAGAGAAAAATCAATAAACTGTAAAATCATCGAAATCGAATTGGGAAAACGGGACAGGTATCGATTAGCTAATGGTCAACAAGATGATGATTAGGGATTTATCAGAAAATGGTTAGAAAGGGTCGAAAAGCATTCAAATGTGTAAAAACAGAAAACATTAATTAATTAATTGCCTAATAGAAAACCCGAGCTAGTGGGAAACCCGAGCCAATAGAGAACCCGAGAGATGAAGGAAACCCGAGCTGGGTATACAAAAAGAAAAGTAAACAGAAGGAAGATTTGGGCCCATTAGCTTGAAACAATGATTAATTGGAAAAGAGCAAGGAGAAGATAGTAAGTGCAGAAAGGCCGGACGGTCCATTAATTATCTTTGTTCGTTGGACCATTATGGGTGACAGCCGAAGCAATTATGTGGAAGCAAATGTCAAGTGAGAGATTGACTCGGCAATAACCATAAGGAAATACGAAAATCAGAGCAAATCGGCATTTTGCCTCAGCTAGGGTTAGAAGAAATTTAGGAGATTAGGGAAAAAGAAGAGATAGAATAAGAATAAAAAGGGTGAAAAAGGATCAAATCATAGAGAAAAAGGAAAACGTTGGTAAAGAGAACCTAAGGAAATAAAAGGTGAATATTATCTTTATCAAAGCATCAACACTCGAACTTTGGACTATTTATTATTGATTGTGTATTATTGAAAGAAAATATATTTTGATTTCAATATACGTTGGGTCGTTTATTGTTTTGATTTAAAGGACACGAGGAGTCAGAAGTAACCGACTTAAATTAACTGAAAACCCAACACTACAAACAACCCTGTAGATCGTGCAACTCAAGCTCTTGGTCAGTTGGTGAAAGACCCTTTCAAGACTTGGCGTAGACCAACAAGAACATTTAATAAACACCAATGTACCAATTATCATAAATATTCAGTTTTGCGTGCAGACGATTTGCAAACGGTTGTTGACGGAAAGCGGCAATCGGTTATTGACCTCATTGATACTTGCAGGGTCAAACAGGCTAAGGAAAATCGTTTAAAGCTAACGCCAATAATAAAAACCCTTTTGTTTTGTGGTAGAAATGGTTTACCACTTCGGGACACCTTTAATATGAATATTGATGAAATTGACAAAAGTACAATACGCCAAGATACACCTTTCGTCAATTAATAAGATTTCGTCTTGAATCAGGCGATCAGGTTCTTAAAGAACATTTAGAAACCTCTTCAAAAAATGCCAATTATTTGTCTTGGAAGATTCAGAATGAAATCATAAATGCCTGCATTCAAATAGTACTAAAACGTATTGTCGAAAGAGCAAATCAAAGTGAATGTTTTTCTGTGCTTACCGATGAAACCACAGATATGTCGACGCAAGAGCAATTTTCTATTTGCATACGGTTCATCGACAAAGACAAAAAAATGAACGAGTCCTTTTTGCAGTTTGCCTGACAAATACATTGGTGCAGTTTTTGAGTAGCATTGGGTTAAATCTATCTTATTTAAAAGGACAAGGCTACGATGGCGCAGCAGCAATGTCTGGCAGATTTAACGGAGTTTAAGCTAAAATAATGGATTTATACCCTTCTGCATGATTCGTTCATTGTGCTTCACACTCGTTAAATTTAGCTTTGTCTGATGTATGTCAAATGCAGGACATCAGAAATTGTATGGGTGTTGTGAAAAAATGTTACAGTTTCATGAATACACTGAAAAGAGATGCAGTTCTTCAAAAGAAAATTTCTGATATATGCCCAGATGCAAAACTAACTAAACTGAAAAAATTATGTCCAACACGTTGGGTTGAAAGACATGATTTAATCATGATAATTTAATCTACTTGTAACATATTTTATTCTTATTTATTTCGCTTTTTAGGATAGCGTTATGATGACTCAAATGAAACGAATTATATCAAAAGTAAGTGATCAAATTTTTTGTTCCCTTTTTGTCATAGTATTTGTTTTCTAATTGTAAAAGGGAAGCAGAACTACATTTGGGGGTACCCTATTACGCATCTGGCTTATTTACATTTGCTGTGGAAAAGGTGGAAATTTAGTGAGAATATTTTTAAGAAAATATTATTAACCATTTGCGGACGGTAGGTCAGCAGTGCTGGCCTTAAATGGCTTATACGATAGCGGACGGTAGGCTAAAATATACTACTTTTTAAAATTAATTCCGGCCGCAAACGGTTAAAACACGAAATAGTAGTCAAGAAATTGCAAACTGTGCATTTATTTCTATATGTAAATCAAAATATGATCTATCAGCTCAATTAACGGTTGATTCAATCAGTATATTTTCATGTCTTAATTATAAAACAGAAATTTGTTTATATGAAACAGCAAGGTTTTAACAACAGGTTTTAAATCTGAAAAATCTAGATCAGTGCAATTATTTTCAGCTCGTGATCTCATTTCTCTCAATGGCTTTGTAGCTGTGAAATATTCACTCTGTAAGAGGTATAATTGTTTGTTCCAACCAGCATAAAACAATACGAAGTTTTAATGCACTATTTGAAGAATTTTCCAGTTTTTGGAAACCGATTGTAAATACTTGAATTAATATGTAAAATTTAATTATTTATTTAATTGAAAATACTAACATCTAAAAAAATAAAAAACAGCATATGTTTTTATCGCCGTCATATGCATAATGCAAAGGTTTAATAGAAATTGTCTCTGACAGGGGCAGTGGTCAAGTAAACTTTTCCAGATATTAAGGCGAATTTCCAGTAGAATCTGTAATACATTGGTAAAAATTATTTAATAGAAAATAAAAGAAAGAATGATTCAGAGAAGCTGCAACAAAGTGAAGGAATATCAAACGAGGAACAGGTTATTGAAAACATGTGACATAGAAATGTTATCCCGGCTTATGTATAAATGTAAGTGTAATACGCAATGTCATTTGCATACCTTTAAATTATGTAAATGTTGCACTGATTGTTCATGGTCAGAAATGAAGTTTGATTATGAAATCGTTATTTTTTATAGAAAAATATAAAAGAGGTTGAGAAAACTTTAAAATGTAACTGACGTTTTTTCATTTTTAAAATTAATTTTACTATATTTTTTAAAGTTTTCTATAGCATATTTTTTAAATTGAATTTACATACTAATAGACATCGAAAAGAAATTCATTATCTTACAAGCCAAATTTGGGAGTTTGGACATTTAGAAAAAGTAATGATGAATATTATTAAAATTTGATAGAATATTGTATTTGTAGTAAGAATAAAATATAAACAAGCTTATGAAAGTTTTATCTGTGAAATGTATTTAATAATAAAAGAATTTTTCTTATAATCATAAATTTAAACAGATATTTTTGTCAAGTGACAGTTTATACTTGGACAACCATTTCGTGAGTAAACAAACTTGACGTATGAAAATAATTCACTCTAGCATTTATTTTATCAAATGACAATTTCTTTTAATAGAAAAATTTTCATTGAGATTATTACTGCTTTATATAGATCATATTACTTGTTCTTGAAATATATGGCGATAAAAGGGATCAGTGTTTGACCCTTTAATATCTCTATAAAAATCTTCTAGATATGCATCTGTAAATATATAAGCATTGTGATCATTAAAACATAATATAAATATTAAATTAAATACAATATTAAAACCAACTTTGTAATTATTTAATAAGCATCTTTAGAGAAATTTATCACTGATGCGTTGTGAAAACCGTTTTTGTGATTTCATAAATTTTCGATTTCCCAACTTGCCCGTTTTCCTTTTGGTCACATGAAATGTATTCGGATGGTTGTGATAAAAATTCCCATAATAACCACTATAATCAAATTCCATTCAGTTACGTCCAAACAAATTTACCAGAACACTTCATCAAACCATTTATTTACAAAAATAATAAATATAAATTATTATTAAAAGGAGATGCAACAATGGCAATAACGACAAAATAATCTAACACAATCCAGTCATCATTTAATCAATTAACCAGAGCGCACCCGCCAAACGATTCATTAAAATATAATTTATAGAATCGTCAGCACATATCAATAAAAGATATCCAAAGGTAAAGCGACAATTACAATGGAAATAATCATAAAATAATAAGCCAATCAAAAGTCATCCATTCATTATCCAATGAAAATCACCAGAACAATTCATTCATCATCACAAATCATAAATAAAAAAATCATAATGAATATCGAATAAAAAGAACACAAAATAACATCCTGTTATATTTCAGTAGAATTAACGTATAAAACACAACTCATACTGAAACTATCAGCTTCAGCCAATCATCAGTCGGGTTTAGCACAATAATTGTCAGAGTACAACCACACACAAGGTTATTGATTGCAGGCCTCTGCCTGGTCATCCTCAGCCTCCTCCTCTTCTTCTTCCTCATTGTTGTTATTCGTGCAACTGATCTCCTCCTCCTCTCCGTCATCCTCACCCCCATTGTTATTGTTACTGATGGCAACGTGCCCATTGACAATGTGCTGATGATGGTCCTCACCGCTCGGATAGAAATGTGATGCCGTCACAGTGATTGGAGTATTCTGGTTTTCCTTGCATTGTAATGCTGTCATAAACGATAAACAACAGGGAAAGCTCGTTTCAAACTTTTCACGCAACGAATTGTACACTTCATCTTTTTCCTTGAGGTTGTAAACTTCTTTCAGTTTGTTGAGGATAATCTCGCAGTCCTGAAAATAAAAAAAATCCCCAAGTCAATTACTGATATGAAAACAGAGAAATTGTAACCGACTTTCCAATTGGTCGAGTCGGGATCCAATGATAGCAGAGGGGAAAAATCACAGTTATTGTTGTGGACATTTCTGATGAGGTTCTCAATGTGCCATGCTGGATTATTGATAATTATATAATATGAGCTTAAATGTCAAATTTTACCATAAAATTGGTGCAGAATCGATTTTTTGTTTCTGTTGGAAAACTCCCGATTGAGCTGTGGATATTTATTCATCGTGTCCAATCCGTGAGGCATATCATCTGCCATAACTTTCTCAATAACCGTTCTGACGGTTTCATCGGTATTGGGAAGCCTTTGTTTGATGAGAATCAGGAATTTTATGAGGCATTCATGAAAATCGGGATTATCAAGGCTGTTGGGAATTTTCAGTCCGGATTTTATTGCTTTGAGCATCAGTAGAATTTTATCTTTCTTTTCATAGATTTTAAATGCGAGATATTGACTCTCGAGATTTCGAGGAGACAATGTCAACAATGGTTGCAGAAACTTGACAGCTTCGTCGAGTGGAGTGGCAGTCTAGAGAAAACCGAATTAATCCAATAACTAATCCACCCGGTCAAATTTCCACCTTTATCAATTTTGCTCCATCGATTTTCTCTTCCACCATTTCCATGTCTTCTTTGTCCTGAGTCTTCAACTTTTGGATTTGGTCTCTTTTCTCTTGTTCCTGTTGCTTTTTTATCGCTTCATTTTCAGCTTTTTTCTTCTGTCGGCGTTGCTTGCTTTTCAACTTTTTAGCTTCTGAAATCGACAGATTTTCAATGTTTAAATTATCTTCATCACCTTCAGGTCCAACTGGATGATCATTAATATGCAAATAGACTTCAATTGCGGTTTTCGCAGCTTCGAAAAAGAATTTATGATCACGTAATTTATCTTCTGTTCTCAACAGTTCCACATAAGAACGAAGAGTGGTTTTCCTTAGGCAATACGAATGGAAATCGAATTGGTCATCCACCATCATTACAAAATGCTATAATTGCAACATTAATATGAAAATAGAAAATATAGAAATAATCTAATTATATTAATTTCCTTAATCTTTAATTTATATAATTAATATTAATAAATAAATCAATATCTAAATTATTATTATTATATTATGAATTAAATTATTTCCAATTATTAGTATGACCTCAGCATTATATAGTATTAATTTAAATCAGTTTGATCTATTTTCATCTACCTTGTTTTTGATTGTTTTTTTTATTTAACGCGAATTTTCAGTACTATATTTTCAAGGATTTATGAATGTTTCTCTGATATTACTTACCACTTCTACCTCTGCAGTTATCAATCTTAGAGGCCTTATCACTACTGTTCATTATGATATCCTGTACTTTTCAATGTTTTACAATATTTTAGTAATTGCACCCCATATGATAGTCTACATAAATAATGGTTGAGTAATACGAAGGATGTCAGTTATACGGATAAATCTTTGGAGAAAAACTCGACAATAATCAATCATTCCACGTAGTCTATCGATTCTAACACCATTCAACTATGTAATCCTTTTGAAGGTCAACAAGTAACCATTCAATCGATATCAGAAATTAAAATCACTTACTCAATTCAGTTTAATTTGAAAACAAAGTTTTATTATTGATCCATTTATACATCAATATTATCAAATTTTGAGTGTTATCGATTTATTTCACAATGTTTCTATTTTTCCTTAATAAATACAACAGCCCAAAATGAAACGTAATTTGGCCCCATTGGTATATTTATTAACTAATCGATAAATAAAGGATTTACGTCGTAATTTGCTGATATATTGACCATGTAGTTTGAGCAATTGAGGGTTCAAATCGATAATTTATGAAATATTTATAATCGTATCGATCGTAAATTGATTAAATAAGAGCAATAATATCCAAAAATTGTAAATTATAAGAAATCTGTGACGATAAACAATAAAAATCATATCATCCATAATTGACCAATCAGGATAGCGCAATTGAAAATAGCACACACACACACAGACAAACACCGATAAGATTTCAATGGTATCAGTGTGAGTAATAGCAGCGAATTTGTAATAATATTTCAGCAACCAATCAAAACTCACCTTATTAACTTCATGGCATTTCTGTAAGGAATCGGCATATTTGTGTAGTCGTTGGCATGATTTGGCCATCGTGTTGAGAAACCACATGCATTGCATTTCATTGAGATTGTCAGTCGACCTCATTCCTTCCCGGGTGAATTTCGCAGCCATTTCCTCAGCGTCGTTGTACCGACCGGCCTCAACCATGTACCTTGTACACAAACAGTTGACAAATCGATCGGCAGTATCCATAGATTGGGCCTCGTCCAAGCATTTACTAGCCAACCAAGTGTTACCGCCTTCATAGTAGATCTTACCTTTCAGAGAATAAAACTCAATCAAAGTAGGAGTGTGCATCAACTGATTGTCGACAATAGCCAGCGCTTCTTCTACTCTACCGACATGACTGTAATGTTCCGCAAGTAAATAATTGACGTATATTTCCACTGTTGGAGGATCTACTTTTCCCGTTTCTCCATCCAAGCTCTGGTGCAAATAAATATTTCTTTTGTATTGCTCATAAAGCTCTTCCAAAACTGCAACTTTCTTTTCGTCATTATACAAAAATTTCAATTGAACAAATAAAGCCCAAACTCCTTTTCGTAGGCATTTTTTCAGATAGATATCTGCGTAAATTTCAAATTTTTCCCCGTGTAGGTTTTTCAATGGAATCCAACGAGTCATTAGAGACCGAGGATACTTTTCAATTAGCATATCGAATAATTCCAATAATCGAGCTTCGTCATTTTCGATGTTCATTGATGTCATTAATTTCTCATAATACATGCTATTTTCTGGATTTCGATCAATTAAACTGAAATAAATGCTTTGAGCTTGTTCTAATAAACCTAACTTCAAACTCAATTCACCTCGGAATTCAGTTAAATTCACCTTGTCAACAATGGATTTTTCATTTTCTGAAAGAAATTCTAATGCTTTCTCAAATTTACCCGATTCCATTAAAAGCATAGCATAATACATCAATAATTCACTGTGTTCATTATTATATGGTGGAATATTTTGTTGGACTTTGGTAAATTCATCCAAAATTCTAATGGCTTCGTCGTAATTTTCAAGCAGGTGAAGGGCAACAACATATCCGAGCCAAGAAGCTTTTTGACTGGGACGTAACTGAAATAATTGTCCTCTAGTTTCTAAATAGCCTTCAAAATTTCGCATTTGAATTTGTAGTAGTGACAAATCACGAAGGATTTGAATGTTATCCTTGTCCATTCTTAATGCTCTTAAATAACATTTCATGGCTTCATCATATTTTCTATCAGATTTCTGAACTAAACCATATACATGCCAGCAAATTGAACTATTCATATCATTTTTAATCCCGCGTTTTACACATTCGTATGCTTCTTCTCGTTTGCCAGTACAACTTAAAATGAGACCTTTCATAGCCAATGTCTCTATTTTAAAATATTTATATTTTTGTTTAGTTAATAAAATAATATACCTCCATGCTCATAAAATTTAGAATTAGATAAAATTTGTCTAGCAAATTTCAATCCGTTCTTAAACTGTTTCTGCTCGTAACACTTGACAATTCTCTTAAACAGAGATAATTCTCTATGTGGTAAAGTGCTTTTAATTTGATTATTCATAGCACATGTAAATCGTATAAAATCGAAACGGAGTGTTTAAATAAAATTTAAGAATGTTTAAATAAACAAAATGTTTAAAATGTATATTTTAATTTTTTTACAATTATCAAAAAATAAAAATTTTAATATTTATTAAATTGATTAAATTTTTTTAACTATTATGTTAGCATAATCATAATTGTAATTGAAGCTTGTTTTCGTTCACATTTGAAAAATATAAAAACAGAAATTAAAAATTACGATTTAAAGGTTACAATAATGAAGCGATATTATTCATAAATTTAACATATTCTTGCAACAAATTTAGTATTATCTATGTGATACAAATTCTATTATATGAAATTATTTTTGAATATCAATATTATTAACAATTATTAACTTGAGATTTTAGTATTATAATAACTTTTTTTCAATTTTCACCTCTAATTTCTTTTCTATTGACATTGTATTTATTATAATTTTTTTGACTATGAATCAGTAGATTTCGATAGTTTCAGAAAGGAATTAGAACCACATTATCATAGACTAAAATTACAGAAATACTGTAATCGTAAATAATTAAAAGACGCATTTACATATCAGGAAAAAAATAATATTAATTTAGCATCTAAAATTTAAAAATAATAATAAAATTCCTATTGACACTTGGAAAAAATCTATTTAAGTGTACTCCTTATTTCAATTTGTATTTAAATAATTTTCATGAAAATATGAAAAAAATTGAAAATACAATGAACACACGTTGATATTGTTGGGGTTCAACAAGAGAGGCACAAAAATGAGGTGAAAATTGATAAAAACATCAAATTCAAAATAAAAATTTAAAGTACAAAATATTAATTAAAAAAATCAAAATTTTAAAAATGAATATTTTCTGGGGGAAACTGGTATGGGCGGATGCTAAATAATGAGACGAGTTCAGCTATAATAAAATAAAATCAATGGGGGGTCCCTAAAAGGAATAAATTACAAAAAACAAAAATTAATTAAAAATTAATTAACTAATGGAAAACCCGAGCGAATTGAGAAATCCAATTTCGGGAAGGCAATTAATTTAGCCGGATAAAAAGCGCCGTCAAAGAAAATGAGCAAATTCCCTTCAATTAAATTAGACCTCCAAGAGGAAGCCCGGGGGAAATAAAACCAAAAATAATTGGCAAAAATAAAGTCAATTAACAAGCGAGTATAAAAGCAACTGACAAGAAAACAAAATGCCAGTTGGTCGAAGAAAAGAAAACAGAAGTTGACGAGAGTGAAAAAGGAAATATTAAAGTTAGTCGAAAGTAAACCATTTAAAAAAAATCGAACGTACCAGAAAGGGATATCTCCCGTTGGAAGATCTACCCCTGCGTGAGATTTGTTGGCAATTGAAAAGTGCAGACAAAACCTGATTGTATCAAGTGTGAGTAAACTAATACAAGTGTAAAAGTGTAACTGCATCAGTGTCAATAAAGATTTTGTGTTGGGTTATTTGTTTATTTATTTATTTGGAAAAGAACACAAAGGAGTCATACCGTAGTACCGACTTGCATTAAAAACCCAACATATTTGGTGAGCCCGACGTGATCAAAAGTCGGTGAAGATTTGTTGAAATTGTGAAAGTATTTGACTATAATATCGAATAATACCGAGCAATAAAAAGGTCGGTGAAAATTTGTTGAGATTAGTAAAGTATCGAAAAAAAAATTGGAAAAAGATAATAATAATTAAATAAATAAATATTGAAGTGAAACGTTTATTTGAAAGTGGTGAACATTATTCGAGAATTATTAAAGTGGTGAATTTATTATTGAAGCAAAGTGGGAAAATTTGTAACGATTGATTGTTGAAAAGTCAAAATTAAAACGAAAGGTAAATTTTGTAATTGTAATACTTTAAATTTTAGACGAGTAAAACCTGTGTTAACCAGATCATTTTATAAATTGAGAAGCCAAAAACTAGTAGAGAATATAATGAGTACCCAAAGACAAGTTAATAATACAAATAATAATGATGAAACACCGGTGTCCACAGTTTCTGTGGGGAATGCCAGGGAAGGCAATGATTATGCGAGTTGCCAAAAACTACCTGTGGATCAGTACGGTGGAGATCCGCTGGAATTTGTCGATTTTATGGCAGATTACTATATGTATGCGACGGCCTATGGATGGAGCCAATCGATAATGGTGCAAAGATTACCGCTATACCTAAAAGGAGCAGCCAGAGAAGCGTGGCAACAAATTGATAAAAGAATAGTAGCAAATGACTGGACCAAGTTGAAAGACGCTTTAGCTACGAAATTAATCGGAGGGATATCAAACGGATAATGCGACAGAAATTCTATAACCGCGTACAAAAGCCAGAGGAATCGGTAAGTGAGTTTGCTTATCATTTATCAACTCTTGCAGAGAAAGCGTTCGAAGTGAAACCAGAACAGGCCGAGATGGCAAAGCAGGTAAAAGAATTATTGCAGGATCAATTCTTGTCAGGAGTAAAGAAAGAAATTAAAAAGGCTCTATGCTATGTTGATTTTAATGACTTTGATGAATTGATCAAAAAGGCAATGAAAATTGAGCTAAATTTAAAAAGCACACAGTCAAAATCAGAATCGTTTGCAGTCATCTCAGGCGCAAGCGAAAGATCAGTAACCCCAATTAGAAACAATCGTTTTCAACAAACAAGTAGTCCATCACCAAAATTTAGATCCAAATTTGAGTCGAACAAGTCAACAGATATTCAAACAGATGGAAAGGAAGGTCCCATCCAATGTAGTCATTGCCAAAGGATTGGACACCATGTTAACCAATGCTGGTTTAAAAATAGAGTACAGAGAAGCCCAATTCCGATTCAGTGTGATAATTGCCAAAGAATGGGACATGACAGCAATCAATGCTGGTCCAAAAATAATGTACAACGGAGTCCAAGGCAAATGTGGCCTGATTGGTTAAAAGGAAATGGTGCGAAAAGTTTCACTAAAGCGAACATTAATGAGCCGAGAACTAATGATAACTTACAATGCTTTAATTGCGGAAGAAAAGGGCATGTGTCACGAAATTGTTTTGCCAGGTCAAGATCAACATCAACTTCACCATCACCGCAGAGAGATAAAGTAAATCTACAAGGACAAATTCAATGTCATTCATGCAGAAGCTATGGACACATGGCTAGATCATGTCCAAGAAATATGGATAAATTCCAAAGGCCCATATTAAAGAAATCGATTAGGTTTCAGAGTGACAAACCGCAGATGGATAATGTAGCTTTTATTCAGCCAGATAATTTTAATGAAAGAATTGAAAGCGAAGTGAGAGAAATGGGTCGACGTTTGGATCGATTGATGTCAAAGTTTGAATCAGAAGAGGACTACAATAATCACATGATGTATGAGTCGCAAGAGGAATTGAATGAAAAAGAGTCGAAAAGGAGAGTTATAAAAGATGATTTAGAAAGTGAAAAAGCAACAATGATAATGACCAGAATCGAAAAACTAATTGGAAATAATGAAATAGAGTCGGCTAAAGTGATCAAATCGTTGAGAGAATTAAGTCAAATATCTTTGAGCATGAGAAAGATAAAAAGTGTAATTAGCTTGTGCGTTAACTACTATAATATGAATCCAAAGTATAAAGAAGAAATTAAAGAATTAATGAAAATATTCGGAAAAGCTTTGAGAGAGAAAACAGGGTTAGATTCCATCTTTGTGGAAGTAGTAAATGGGATTGATAAAAGTGTATTATGTTGTCGTTGTGAGGCAAATGATTGTGTAAATGATTTAAAGAATAAATTAAAAGAAAAAAAGGAAGGATGCATGATAGAGTTGAGATTTAATGAGAGATTGTTAGAAAATGACGAATTTTTGGTAGATTGTGGATTTATACCAGGGAGTACAAATGAATTAAAAATGGAAAATGTAATTACTAGTGATGAAATAATGAGTAGTAAAATAATAGACAAAAGGAATTCAAGGGAGATATTAGAGGAATTAAATGATGCGTTATACATTGGAGATGAAGATGAAATCAATGAGAAGTTACAGATTATTGAGAAATTAGAAATGGAGGAAAACGATAAACTAAAAATAGTGAATGCAATACGAGCATATTTACATGTGAAAACCAGATATGCCAAGTTATTAAGAAGTTTATTGCAAAGATTGGGCAAGGAGCTCAGAAAGGCAAGACTAGAGTTAAAGCCATTTTTAATAGCATTAGATTATGAGGGATATGGCAAAACGGAATATGTAGATGAGCATTGGTGTGCAAAGGTCCGAAAATTGCGGAAGAGAGCGGCTGAAACGCTGGGAAAAGATGGAATTATTATAGTAATGTACAAAGGTGAAGAACTGGACGATGATGAATACCTATATGATTGTGGGTGTGTACCACAAGAGCTGGATGAAAACGGATATTTGATCCGAGATGGACGAGTGGGATATTTAGTGAACCATATAGTCGTAGTAAAAGGAGTGAGTTTAGAAGTAAATATTGAGTCTAACAAGCCTGACACAGAGGAACAAGATGAAAAAGTTAAGGGAAATAAAGAAATTGATGAAATCGTTAGTGATAATGAGCAAAAAGATCCTGATAACAAAGATCAGTCCACGGAACCAGACGTACAAGGAGAGCCACTTGTACCTGAAGGCGAAATAAATGGTGAAATCAAAAATAAGAAAGTTAGAACTTTATATGAAATAAAGAAATATTTAGTGAGGCTAGAACAGGACGTCGACGAAACTAAGAAAATGTTGAAACATCTCGTTAAAGCAGTATATCCAATGTTCGACGTAGAAATAGAGGTAGATGATGAATTGAAAGAAATAGTCAAAAAGATGAAGAATAGGCTTCCTGAAGTGATGCAGAAATTTGGTGAAGAGAATACATTTTGCGAGAGATCAGTAATTGAAAATTTGGCAAAAAATGAAATCAATAAGGAAGTTATAATAATAGCTTTAACTTATGTTGTTTTAGAAATTGGAACGCATACGTTCGCAAGGTCAGACAAGTTAGAAAATTTGATAGACATCGCTGCCCGGCTAGTAAACGAATATTTAATGAGCTGGGTAAAAGAAAAAGGTGGTTGGAAAACACTGTGTTCATCTCTAACAGACAAGAAAAATGAGAAGCAAGAAATGAGTCCACCCCAATGACGAGTAAATGAAAGAGTTAAGCCAGAACTAAGAAAAACTATGATATTTCCATGGGCGATGTTTATGGTGATTACGTTTTGTGCAATAATTACACAGACATCATCTTTAGTTGCGTACGATTGTTCCCAAACTGAAATGGGAAAAGTCTATTCGGTAGTAGATATGTCGGAATGCCCAGGTGCGTATCCGAGCAGTTTAAAAATAGAAAATGACGTAAAATATTATGTGTATCAAGAGTCTGATCTGCGAAGAACTCAAGTGAGAGAGTGTATTGTCAAACATACAACATTTGTATTTTATTGTGGTAAATGGAGCCATACGTCACTCATAAAAATGCATGCGATACCTAGGCCAGTCGAGGTGCTTCCAGAAAACTGTCTAGCAGCATTTCAAACAGGAGAATTAAAAATAAGTCCAGAAATTCGTTTAAAGGCAAAATTGAACCATAGAATACGGGAAACAATAATTGTAAAGGGAGCTATGAAAGCAAATGGCGACTGTGAAGGTGAACCATATAAAATGAACGGTAAAATTATTCAGCAAACAGTGGTGCTAGAAGAATATCTCACGGAGTTGAGAGAGTTCGAAGGAGCTTTCGATGATGATACGGGAAAATTACAAACTCATCCATTCTGTAATATGAAACAAACACATTGTCAAACAGGGGAATCGATTCTTGTTTATAATGTAGAAACAAATAAGTGTAATTTAGCGCACTTAAAAACTATGAACTTTAAAGAGCTAGTAGGAGAACAGTTTAGAGATAAACCAGATAATTTCAATATGATATATAGACCAAATAATACCATTAAATCAACCCCAGTATGGACAAAGCAAATGGGAACAGTTTTAATGTCTACGTTACCAGCAGATGGAATGCGATTTATAAAAAAGGAAATCACAAATAAATGTGGTCGAATGGTATATGTAACAAATTATAAAGGTGTTTACGTGTCTAGAAATGTTGTGGAAGAAGCAAAAATTAAAATTCACAGAGATGACATTAAACTTACTCATTATTTTAATAATAAAATTGATTATTTGTTTCATTTTAGTCAAAACATCATGGAAAATGTATATAGAGAAATGATTCTGAACGATTGTAAGTTGAATAAAGAGATTCTCCAAAATCGGATGGCGATGGCAATTACGAATCCAAATTTAGTAGCACCTATGCTAATATCAGAAAATGGAGTGTTTGCGAGAATATTTGGAGAAGCATTATACAGTTACAAATGCAAAGAAGTCACAGTGAAAATTGCCAAATACGAAAAATGTACGAATGAATTACCAGTAAGCTTTGGGGGAAAGGTGCGATTTATGGAACCGATAACTAGAATCTTGCTTGATGAACAAACTAAACCAAAACTTTTGCAATGCAATCGATTATTAGCCCCTTTATACCGATTAGCTACAGACTCATGGATAGCCTTACCAGATTATCGTGGGGTCAAGACTCCAGACAAACTAGAATTAACAAATTTAGAATACCTGATAAATTTCACATCACTAAACAAAATGGCACAAATGGGCTTGTATGCAAGCGAAGATATCGAAGAAGCTCAAAGGAATTTGTTGTTTCCATCCAAAAAGGAACGGATAATTTCAGAAATGATTGACACAGTATTACCGAATGGAGAAGGAACAGTAAATTACGAAAATTTGCTAACACCTGATCATTTCAAACGAGCTACATTATAAAACGATGGAAAAGATTTGGGGCAAGTTCATGTTTTTGGGACAAGCATGTGCAGGTTTAATTGGAATTTACGTGATTATGATAACGGCAAAGGTGGTAGTGTCGCAAATGTTGTCAGTACATCGAATATACGCAATATCGGGATGGTCATGGAAATTAGTTATTGGTTGTATTCCATTGTTGGCTAGATTCTTTATTACAGATCATCAATTTAAAGAAATGGCAAGAGTAAGGGCACAATTAAGAAATGGCCGGAAAAGTGAGGAATCGACGTGTCAGTCGGAAGATAAAAACGACGATCATAATGATGATAACAACAACGGAGAATCGGAGCATAAATGCTTTCGAAAAAGTGTAATAAAGAGTAAAGTAGAGCCAGAGTCCAGGTTCTTGCTTGAACCAATGCCAAAATTAAGCGGGATTGATACTCTTAGTAGATGGTATACCCCGACATTTAGACCAACAGCACCAATATATCCAAATGAACAATTAAAAGAAATGAAACCTGTAGATAATATCACAATCGAATTAGAGAAGATTGAACCAACGAGTGCTGAAATTGAATAAAAGAATATGCTTGGTCTACCATGCAGCTATGCACTAATGACAACAGTAGTAGGAGGAAAACAACCTCGAATAAACATACAGTTTAACAAGAGAAAAGTGGAAGCTTTATTAGACTCAGGCTCAAGTCATACTATAGTAGCGGAAAGTTTCTTGACGTATCAGGAGAAAGCCAAAATAAAACCAACGAATCACATTATTAAATCAATGTCACATAATGCACTAAATATTGTTGGAAAATTAGAAGTTAAACTGATAATTGGAGAGCAAGAAATAATTCATTGGGTATCAGTGATGAGAAAAAGTCCTGTAAAATGTCTTATTGGCATGGATGTCATGGAGCAACTACATGGAATCTCTCTTGATCTGAGAACTGGAAAACTAATAAAAGGACAAATGGGTGAAGTAGTGCCTGAAGTAGGAGAGGTATTTCTAAACCAAACATTGGAAGTACCACCAAAAAGCGAAGTAATATACTATGCAGATGTTATGAGGGTCTCAGATGAGGAGTACATATTTGAGCCAAATCAAAAGCTGGTTGAAAAATACGATGTGCCTATGTGTGATGAAGTAGTGAAAGTCCAAAATAAGTCAGTACCAGTTAGAATAGCGAATTATAGTGCAAGATCCGTTGAGATAAAACCCAAAACCAAATTGGGAAAATTAACAAAAATCAAATCAGAGGAAGCTCAGAAGTTACCGAGAAATATAAAAATTTATAAAGAACCTCAGATCACAAGCAAAGATTTGACGGATTTGCAAAAACAAGAATTCGGTGCATTATTAAAGAAATATAGAAATGTATTTGCAAAACATGAGTATGATCTGGGACTCACTCAGGTGATTGAGCATGAAATACCATTACTCAACGAAACCCCAATAAAATTACGGCCGTACAGAATACCATACATACATCAGGAAGAAAGTGATCGGCAAATCAAAGCAATGAAAGAATTCAATATAATAAGAGATAGTTCCTCACCATTCTCATCATCAATAGTAGTAGTTAAAAAGAAGGACGGTGATTTAAGATTTTGTGTCGACTATCGAAAATTGAACCAAGTAACGAGAAAAGATACATATCCTATTCCTGTTCCACAGGAAATGTTCGATCAGATGGGGGAGGTGCAATATTTTACGGTAATAGATCTTAATAAAGGATACAATCAATTTAAAGTCAAAGAGGAAGATAGAAGGAAAACTGCATTTTCAGATGGGAAGGGTCTATATGAGTTTAACGTGTTACCATTCGGATTAACAGGAGCACCTGCTACATTTCAGAGAGGTATGAATTTTGTTTTGCGCGATATACCACATGCATTAGTGTATATTGACGATATTATAATATTTTCGAATAGTTTTCAGGAACATTTGCAGGATGTGGAAACAGTATTCAAGCGATTGTTAGAAGCAAACTTAAAAATAAAACCCTCCAAATGTGAATGGGGGAAATCTGAAGTCGTTTATGTGGGTCATATCATTTCGCGTCGAGGTCTGCAACCAAATCCAGAAAATGTAGAGAAAATTGAGAAATATCCTATTCCCAAGGATGTAGATCAGGTTCGACAATTTCTGGGATTAGCTAGTTATTACAGAAAGTTTATTAAAAGTTTCTCACGTGTCGCACAACCTTTGAACATGTTATTGAAAAAACAAGCAAAATTTAAATGGACAACAGCTCAGCAAGAAGCGTTTGATAAACTCAAAGAAAGCTTAATAAAACAGCCGATATTAAGATGTCCGAACTTTAAAAAACCGTTTATATTAATGACAGATGCCAGTAATTTCGCATTAGGCGCGGTATTAGGACAGCAAGTAGAAGGGGAAAAAGATCATGTAATTGCTTATGCCAGCAGATCATTGAAACCTCATGAAAAAAATTATTCGACAATCGAAAAAGAAACGTTAGCATTGGTATATGGGATAACCACTTTTCGACAATACCTAGTGGGCAGAAAATTTGTTGTCTTTACGGATCACAATCCGTTACAATGGCTAATGAAGCACAGAGATTCGGCCAGTAAATTAATTAGGTGGTCAATTGCGTTGCAAGAATATGATTTCGAGATAAAGTATCGTACAGGAAAGTCAAATGTAAATGCGGATGCTATGTCGAGAATACCCGTAGAAAATAATGTTTATCAAGAGGAAAATAATTGCGAAAATACTATATTCATGGCAATTAAAACGGTAAATAATATAGAAAAATTACAAGATGATCAGGAAAATGACGAGGAATTAAATCAGTTACGTCAACATGCTGTCTCAATCAAAAAGGAGAGTGACTGGAAACATATTGCCGAAGAGAACCATAAATACATTATTCATGATGGTTTGTTTAAATGTGTACAAAATGAAAATTTGTTAATTATTGTTCCGACAAAACATCGAAAAGCATTACTGTTGTTGTATCACGATGGAGCATTAGGAGGGCATTTATCAGCGCGAAAAACATTATCAAGATTGAAACAGAAAAACTATTGGAAAACGATGGAACAAGATGTCAGACAATGGTGTCATACGTGTGAGATATGCCTAACAAGACGAAATACGGGACGGAAAATAAAAGTTCCGCTTAAGCCTATGCCAGTGCCAAAGGCGCCAATGGAAATGACAGCAATGGACATCGTTGGTCCATTGCCGGAAACAACAAATGGCAACAAATACATTATCGTTTTTTGCGATTATCTTACTAAATGGCCAGAAGCTTATGCAATGCCAAATCAGAAAGCAGAAACAGTTGCGAAAATATTTGTGGAGAATATTATTTTTCGATACGGAGCACCAAAGAAATTACTTACAGATCAAAGAACAAATTTTCAGAGTGAATTATTTAAATCAATTACAGATTTATTTGGTATATTAAAACTTAGTACCTCACCATATCATCCACAAACAGATGGTCTAGTTGAAAGATTTAATGGGACACTAATTAATATGATATCATCCTATGTAAATAGGAAACAAAAGGATTGGGATTTATTCATTAAACCATGCCTATTTGCATACCGGAATGCAGTAAATGAAAGCACTGGAGAAACACCCTTTTATCTCATGTATCTACGACGAAACAATATGCCAGTCGATCTAGAATTTCAGTCACCTATTTCCCAATATATGGATGTGTCAGATTATAAAATAGCTATGCATGAAAGACTACAGTCAGTATGGATCCAAGCTGGACTTAACATAAGGCATCATCAAGAAGCGTATAAAGAATGCTATGATAAACGCGCACGGGCGCATGACATTAAAATTGGAGATCTCGTGTATATAAACAAACCAGAACCAACAAAAGGCTTGTCAACGAAATTGCAACGACCGTTTAAAGGACCATATCTAGTGTGTGATACGACAGAGACTAACTTAAAATTGCGTCCACAAAACAATAAAAAGGCTGGGACAATCATCGTTCATGTAAATAGATGCAAGAAGATAATAGAAGATGAATCACGTTATCCATTGAGATCAAAACCAAATAAAGATGCAGGGAACCCAGTAATTAAACAAAAGTTTACAAAAAACCCTGCTCCATTGAGTTACATCAATAAAGTTTTATTGATTACAACAGTAATGATTATCAATATAATGTCAGTAAATGCAGTGAGAGTATTCCCGTTATATGCAACTAATACAGTTCATATTTATTCAACATGTACTCAAATAGTTTGGGTTTATTATGCGGGAGGAGCAGAAGAAATAGAGATAGATAATCTAATAAACTATTTCGAACCCCCAATAAAATTGAACAGCACCAAAAATATTTATGTGGCTAGACAATTAACAATGAATTATGAATACCCTTGGTTAATTACGCAATTGGATTCGAAAAGTAATAATACAAAAATACAAAATCTTATACGCATTAATATTTGGACAAAGAGATTACATAATCGAGTATCAATTGAACCACTGGTAAATGGAATTGACATATATTGGGAACCCCAGGAATCCCAACAAGTAAAAGCAGTTTTTCAAAATTATGCGATAGATACATTGAATAGCAGAAAACCCTTTATAAAGTATGCAAATTTAAAATTACATCATAGCTATAATATTCTGATTCATTATTATGAAAAATCTTTATATGAAAACGGAACTGAAATTGATAGCCAATGGATCAGAATACACTCTAGTCAACATATGATACGATTAGTTAATGAAACAAATCGGGTTACTTTTCATATTTTCAATCAATTAGTGAACGTTACCCGACAAGCGGAGCCCAATCAAAAAGCTATTTTATATTATTATGGAAAAATTCAATCGATATTAAATGAAAAAAATAAATCTCAAATATTAACTTTTCGTCAACGTTCACCAATATCGACGTCAAAATTTGTGTTCATTAAAATAAAATACTATAGACGTTCTCTATTTTCAAATTTATGGCAATTAACATTAGTGGAAAATAAAATTGTGCAAATTCCATCTATTAGCTCGCAGTATGGAAATCGAAACAAATCAAATCAGTCCAACCGAACCCCTAGCTCTGCCAACGTAATCATCTTCTCTAGCATCAATGAGTCAATGACTAATAACGAAACCATATCGTCATTAAAAACTGACAGTGAAATTGTGTGTGTCACATTATTAATAACTACTCTCATTATAACAATCTCTCTCATTATTCTCATTATCATTGTGCTAATTGAATTTCGAACAATACCCAAACCTTCTACGAATCGATCCGAGATTGCGAGACCTTGGATCGTTTATGAAGAAACATTTGTGTAGTAAGACATAAATACTTTGCATGCAAAAATTGATATAGTAGTAGTAATATAGTATAAATATTTTATGGATATTATTAATATTTTATTTCATTATGGATATGATCAATATTTCATTTTATTTTACTTGTGAATCTGCACTTTTCAATGTCAACGGAAAGAATCAATTTGATTGGTTAGCGCTGTGTTAAGGGGGAGAGAAAAACGGGGTTAAGGGAATTTTCGTAAGGGTATTAAAAGAGGGTAAAATCCATTAAACTCCATTAATTTTGAGAAAAAAAAATATCAACAATTAACTAAACGGTAATTATTATTATTTATTTATATAACTAGTCGGTGGGACGGTATCCTTTGGGTACCCCATCTCAACCCTAGTGTTAAAATTAAATTAACTTCAAATTTTAATTATATAACTATTGTAGAAAAAAAATGGAACAAATACAATTGGCAAGGTCGACCTACGACAGCTACATCAAAATGAAGAACAATCATGCCGGACAAAAAGTATACCGGATCAATGACAATCTCCAAATCCCAAATTATCTAAGAATTGATGACCGAAAAATGAAGATCCAAATTTTTACGATCATGAGGATGTCAAAATTGCGATTAGCAGAAGAAGTTGAGATGTCAAGGAAAGAAGAATATCATCTACATGTGATCAAGGGTACCGTTGAGGTACTGACGAATGACAACAAAGTGTGTTGGGAACTTAAAAAAATTTACGTCGTGGAAGCTGCAGAGAGACTTCATGTGGAGAATGTTACGAGCAGCGAATGAAGAAACAACCATGGTAGTGGAAATCAGAATCGAAAATGAAGCGAACGAAGTTCCGCAGATGCAGCCAAGTGCAAGAGAAGATCCAATGTTAATGAAAATTTCGAACGAAATGTTGAAAAGGAAAATGTCGTTTCTCAGAAAGGAAATGGATTTGGAAGAAATCCGCAACAGAATATTGTTTATTGATGCAGAATATGGCACGTCTGAACAAGGAAAAATGGTCCCTCTAGCACTAGCGATTATGAATTATTATGGAAAAATAATAAAGAATATATACTTGACTCCAAGAGGAAAAATTCGCCATTTTAATTCAAGGATTCACGGAATCACAGAAGTAGCTAGCAGGAATCAATGCGATCAATTTGTGGCAACAAAGGACATCCAACAATTGACAGTTGGCAAGATACTAGTGGGCCATGATTTACATGCAGAATTGCAATATTTGGGAATATGGATTGAGCAATTATATGGCATTCGTGATTTGGCAGCGGCAACAGTACTCCAGAACAGGGGAGTAACCAGGAAAGGAGAATGGTTCAAGTTACAAACCGTAGTAAGGGAAATATGTGGAGAAGAGACACAAATCAGTGTGCATTCGGCTCTAGAGGATGTGAAGAGCATTCACAAGGTATATCAGAAAGTGGAAAATCAATGGATTGATGATATACCAATGCCCAAAAACCTACCATCAAAGAAATACTCGTTGGATGAATATAAAAAACTTCGAGAGGTACCATCAGCATCAACTGCAATAGCGGAGAAAGTGGCACAAATTCTGGTTGACGATGTAATGGAAGCAGAACAAATTGACTTGACAAGCGAGGAGAATGTGGAGATGGAGACTGAAAATCCATTGATTCAATTGAAGTGGGCCAATGAATCATTCTTAGAAATTGCGGAAGAATGTGTCGCATTAATGGTAAGCATTCCGATGATAAGGATACATCCAACACTTGAATATGGTCCAATGCCAGAATGTAGAAAATCCAAAAAGAGAAAAACAACTTCGAACATTGATGTCGGAGACACTGTCACTGTCAATGGTGTAGTATATGAACGCGAAGAGACAATAATACGATATCGGCATGAAACGAAACGATTAGAAATAAAGATGGATTAATTTTTATATATTGTATTTATAAAATAAATAATTGTGAACTCGATTTTGTCTCATGTATTTATTGGCAGCGCATCAGTTAGACCCCAAAATAAGAATAAATAAGTAAATAATTGAGAGTAAATAAATGATTAAATAAATAAATAAAATTATTATTGTGTATAACAACAAACACATTTCCAATTGTCGGGGTTTGGCTACCCTGGACAACAATTGGAAATGAGTGGTTGTAAAGAGCCACATAAACAGGTTGCGACAAATCATAACAACTTATAATTTATTAAACTAAAAGGAATTGATAATTTTTTCAAATCATAATAGAAATTTTCGATATTTATAATTCATTTAAACAAATTTAAAATATTAATTCATAAAAATAATATATATATTGCCAAAGAAAATATTGAATTCACTGACCCAAAGAAAAAAAAAATTATAACATAATAACAGTAAGAGACCTTGAACAAATACTTGGAAATGTTGTTTGAAAGCAAGTGATAAAATAAATTTATTCAATATAAAATCACATTTTCCATTTCATTTTATTTAAATTGTTATAGATAATTATGGAATATCTTACCTGAAATTTCCATTTCAGTTTATTTAAATTGTTATAGATAATTATGGAATATCTTACCCGAAATATCACATCAAACATTAAGATCGCACAGCCTGAATTAACTCGATATTTACAAATAATTAATGCACTTCTCATTAATTGACAAATAATATTTATTAGTAGAAAAAATTCAATAATCAAAGAATTCATTTTCCCATAAACTGGAAATAAAATCTATGTGATCACTCCACGGGGTAATTAATTGATATCCATCTTCAATAAAGGTCGGCACTAAACAAACTCGAGCAATATGAGGTAAGAATCGACGTGTCTTTCTAATTACCTAGCATACAACTGAAAATTGAAAAGAAAATATACAAGTTTACGATATCAGCATAATTTTCTAAAGTTGTCAAACAATTCTTTTTATTATTTCGAATAAAATCAACCATTAAGAAATTTGCAACGTAGTAATTTAAAATTAAAATTAGTCTGATTATTCAAGTTTATAAACTCGATAAGTGATTGTATCTTCTTTTTCTGTAAAAATATAATTTTCTGTTATTACATTTTAATAGAAATAAAATAAATGGCATACCGATTTCTTTGTTCATTTTGACAAAAATTTCAAATTGGAAAAAATATATTCCAAGAACTCTCAGAAAATAGTTTGGCATTTTATCTGCAACAATATCAAAGCTCATTATATAGTTTTATAACGAGCCTAAGTGAGCAAGCGAACGATTCGTGGTCTTATCTGTCGGCGATCTGTGTCGAGTCCAGTGTCTTTCTAAACTGTAATTAGCCGTCTCTAAAATCGCTTAACGATCTGCAATAAAAGTCAATGACTAGTTTCAATTTGATGGCTGAAATTTTTTGAAATTTTTCTGCCGCGGGGAATCTAATTGAGTAATTCGATACTGGTCCAGAAATTTTTCTGCTGCGGGGAATCTAATTCGATATTGGTCCACTGAAATTCTGCCACTGACACAGCAGATGAATTTGCCTCATCCCATCTGGGCATTTAACTAAACTGATTAATATCAATGAGCTTTCAACTAAGTAATTTTAGACTAATAGAGAAATTTCATCAATTCTAATTTCAATAAATACAAGAATGTTTTAATCAACAAAAATGAAATTTATTTCAACAGTTTTAATTGTTGGGAAATATTTATTTTTTATAATTGCAAATATTTTTTATAGTTAATTATGAAAATTTATCAAATTTTACATTAATATTTTTTTTGTCTTGTAAATAATCCAACAAAAATCTATTAGGTAAAATTTTTGAAAATTTCTAAGCAAATTTTTTTATTTCAATGTTTTATTTACATTCACCCTTTACATTTAAAAATTCATCTCAATTTATTGGTATTATAATAATTTAATAATGGTAATGGTAATGGTAAGTGCTGTTGCTATCACTGTGGTTATTTCAACTATAAGAACATTATTATTATTTTGTTATTGTTATTGGTATTGGTACTATTGTTGTTGTTGTTTGAACCATAAGAAATGTACAGATTCGAGGTCGAATCTAAATAAAAGGGGGGAGATATGTTGGGGTTCAACAAGAGAGGCACAAAAATGAGGTGAAAATTGATAAAAACANATTACAGAAATACTGTAATCGTAAATAATTAAAAGACGCATTTACATATCAGGAAAAAAATAATATTAATTTAGCATCTAAAATTTAAAAATAATAATAAAATTCCTATTGACACTTGGAAAAAATCTATTTAAGTGTACTCCTTATTTCAATTTGTATTTAAATAATTTTCATGAAAATATGAAAAAAATTGAAAATACAATGAACACACGTTGATATTGTTGGGGTTCAACAAGAGAGGCACAAAAATGAGGTGAAAATTGATAAAAACATCAAATTCAAAATAAAAATTTAAAGTACAAAATATTAATTAAAAAAATCAAAATTTTAAAAATGAATATTTTCTGGGGGAAACTGGTATGGGCGGATGCTAAATAATGAGACGAGTTCAGCTATAATAAAATAAAATCAATGGGGGGTCCCTAAAAGGAATAAATTACAAAAAACAAAAATTAATTAAAAATTAATTAACTAATGGAAAACCCGAGCGAATTGAGAAATCCAATTTCGGGAAGGCAATTAATTTAGCCGGATAAAAAGCGCCGTCAAAGAAAATGAGCAAATTCCCTTCAATTAAATTAGACCTCCAAGAGGAAGCCCGGGGGAAATAAAACCAAAAATAATTGGCAAAAATAAAGTCAATTAACAAGCGAGTATAAAAGCAACTGACAAGAAAACAAAATGCCAGTTGGTCGAAGAAAAGAAAACAGAAGTTGACGAGAGTGAAAAAGGAAATATTAAAGTTAGTCGAAAGTAAACCATTTAAAAAAAAATCGAACGTACCAGAAAGGGATATCTCCCGTTGGAAGATCTACCCCTGCGTGAGATTTGTTGGCAATTGAAAAGTGCAGACAAAACCTGATTGTATCAAGTGTGAGTAAACTAATACAAGTGTAAAAGTGTAACTGCATCAGTGTCAATAAAGATTTTGTGTTGGGTTATTTGTTTATTTATTTATTTGGAAAAGAACACAAAGGAGTCAGACCGTAGTACCGACTTGCATTAAAAACCCAACAATATAGTCATAAAGTTGCGCTAAATATAATCCTGATAGAAAATATGATTGTTGGGACAAGATTTGTTCAAACAGGTTTAATTTTAAAGAAACTTATAACTGATTTTTAATCTATGTTGCTTCATTGTAATATAATAAGCTTTTGAGCTCCTATGAGACCTCGTCACCAAATGATGGCTAAACTGTTGGGCTTATAGTGGGTTTACTGCAGAAATGAATACTTAATATGATTCATCGTATCTCTACATAGTTTGTTCTCCGATAGCCACTAATATTCACACTTCCTTATTTTAACATGTTGGTGCGTTACAGGTCATCCAAATTTCTACCTACTTGTGCTGTTTCCAGCGTAACCCAGAATACAATGGAACAGCTGACAGCTTGGCACCCGTCGAGCAATCAACGTTGGTACTGTGCTAAGGGTTAGGGTACTAGCAAAAAGTGAGCATGCTCAGCATGCTATAATTGTCTAGCATCCTTTGGGGTTTACGGACTGCCGATAGAAGGTATATGTCCGATTTCTCTCGGTCCCCGTTATGAAATTGACGTTATTGAATAACCAGAATACACGAGTGCTAACATAACAACAACAATTTTTATTTCGGATTACACGAATCGTATTGGATTACACAAATCGTAACAGGAGTTCATGAGGCTCTAGTAGACTCCTTCGGGGTAGTCATTGGTAAGGTCGGTTGAAGTGGTGTTTGGACCAGGCTGGCCTGACTTATTCTAGCCCGAGCTGCTTCACCCGGTCGGATTTCCTTCCTAGGAGGAACCGATGAGGCGAGCTCCTTCGGCTTTCTGTATTTCTGGTATGGGTTGGATCCTGGAGATTACGTCTTGATCGATAACTTGTTGACGAATCTGGGTCTCCAGTTCTCTCACCCTCAGACGGAGAGCTCGCAGTTCGACCTGGTCCTGAGCGCTCTGCAACTGTAACTGCGTAATCAGTTTTAGGCGCTTCTGCATCTCCGCTGGCGGGAACCAAGTGTTTTCGAAGTTTCGCAATGGACCTTGATTCGTGACAGTTTAGCGCGATACTCTTCCATCTGTCGCTGCTCTCGTTCCCGGTCCACCCGCATGTCTTCTAAGAGCTTTATCACTGAATAAAAATTTTTTTTATTTAATGATATGCCCTCTCGTATTCTTGTCAGATGACCACGCCCTATTGCAAACCCCTTGCTGTAGGGTACCATCTCTAAGCCGTCACCTCGTATTAAGGCGTATTTAAACTCCGGATTTAGCCTTATGGATCTCACTAAAACGTTGTGAGGTTGGTGGCAATAAACAAAAAGACAATAACTCTTTATACATAGATTATAATGAAATCAAGGCAAAATATTAAATAATAACACTTTATACATAGATTATGATGAAGTCAATACAAAAATAGAAAATATTAACACTGGATAGATCATTACGAAGCCCAGACAATCATATTAAGATTATACTAAGTATCAGTTCGGTAATAGTAGTCACATCAGGAAAGTGCATCCAACTAATGTCTAGTTACAGGGCTATTATTCAGCCCAACGGTTACATGGCTCGTGTTAGACGATTTTTCCGCGGACGCCCACGCCTTCATGGTTGATCTGGACCTCGTGGTGGACTCCTTGGGCGCTCCATGCCACGGCGAATGGCGGCTGTCCGTTCCGGGTAGCATTGTAACCTAGCGTACCCGTCGATATCCTCCAGTTCGCCTGCTAGGGTTGCCTTCTCGAGCTTCTGCAAGTGATTCACTGCTGCCTTGACATCTTCAGAGGCTTCGAGCAGAGCGAGAGAAGTGGCATTAACGAAGGGCTCTACCTTCGGGGTCACCGGGACCACGTTCTGAAAGGTCCAGTCGTGAATCTTGTACCAGATCCACCGGGACCTTAAGCGGGTGATCTCTTCTTCCTGGCCCAGCCTCGTGGCTTCGTCTGTCCCCTCTGGGAGTTCTTGGGCGTCCGATGTAGAGGATGAGGAACTCGTTGGTTTGAGATTTCTATTAGACATACCTAGGATGGAAAGAAATTTAAATCGAATATTTAAATCATGCAAGAACATTTAGGCACACTGATATATCTAAGTATATCTGATATATCTGATATATCGAGTTCGAGCATCATACACATTTCATCAAACAAATAATGATTTTAATATTTAAAGTAGATTCCAACCCATTTTTGGTTCCCGCATTAAATTGTTCGGTTTAACTTACGTAGAAAAAAAATCTTTCTAAATTAAGAATTTACAATTTACAAGTTACCAAATTTGCCAAATTAATGATTTACCAGGGGGCGTATTGCTATGCGTCTTAGATTTGTATCTGGTCCCTAGTGTTGGTTACTTAGGGGTGTGTCATTTTTACATTTTAAAATACGTTAAGGGTAATCATAATCGTTCGACTCTTTCCTAAGCACCTCCATGACTATTGCAATTTAAACCATTTGTGTACCCATGGCGACGACCATGTTGGTACTGTACACAAAGGTGAAAAAACAATGAGCAGGTGAGCTCTATTACTTAAACTACTCTCCATTGTATTTTCTTTTCGGGTTCTAGACTGCCGATAGAAGGTCTTACGTCATTATTCACTATGTATGCTGTTTTTGGATCGTGGTTGGTCCTCAATTACGGGTATTTCCAATTGCTCTCTTATAAAATTTTGTGCAGGGATCCGCTCTTATTTTCCATCTAATAATTATTGTTCTACACTTCCTACAATATCCAAATTATCCTTCAAAAAATTTGAGCAGGGATTGGCCCTTATTTCCAAATTAACGTACACTTCCCCTAATATTTAAATTGTTCTTCAAAAAATTTGAGCAGGGATCTGCCTGTATTCTCAGTCCTAACCTATGTTTGACCAAAGTACTTCCAGCGACGGACCCGTGGAGAAGCCTCCACATTTCGGCCCGAAATCAGCTGCGCGATTGAAAAGCCAGCATACCCACCAGTCTGAGCATCCCGAAGGTACCCCAAACCATGATATGCTGGATCTCAATTCCACGGTACTATCGTTCATAATCAATAAGTAATATAATTGAACTCAATAAAACTATTATTTAAAACTTGAAACTAAATGAAATTAAACCATTAAAAAGGACAACAAAAGAAAATTTAACTGAGACATTAATTGCATATAAAATTTATTAATTAAAACACTTCGTAAAAATTACAATAAGAATAAAAATAAATTACCAAATCCACGATGGCATAAAATCGAAAACTGAGAGCTTTACTGTCTGCAAATTACATTGTGGGGCTGAAAAAAAGTTTTTCAAATGAATTTGTGATCAGTATTTATACTGATTTTGCATGCGCATTCATGCATGCGCTGTCACTCTATCCAATTAGAGTGCGAGAAATTTTGACTTAATTTTGCATACATGCATGAGTGTATGAAATTATTTATTTGTCTTTAATTTCATTAAATTAATTAATTAATTATTTAATTTTTATTAATTTTAATTTTATAAATTTTATAATTTAAATAATTTGAGTTATATTAATTTTTATTAATTTAAACATTTTTATCTTTAAATTTAATAAGTTACCTAACCATTTAATTCTATAAACTTTACAATTTACATAATGCTGTCTAATTTTATTATTTTGACGATTTAATTTTTATATTGTTTAAATAATTTTCAACTAATTCTATTTTACATTTTATTATTTTTCTATCGAAATTTTTAAGTGTTGAATTTTTCTGTAAAATTTATTTATCTCTTTATTCTATTATACGGGGTTTATTGACTCTTAATGTGTGATGAAATTTATTTTATTTATTTTATATTAAATCTTGGTCATAAATATTTTCAACTTTGCGGTTTTTGTGTTAGGTATTTTCGATTGATTAAAACAAACTCTCAGTTCTCGGTTTCAGCCCAACACTAGCAATCCCTAACCGTAGTGGTAGTGAGTGGCTTCAACTTCAGCGTAGTTCTGGCAAGTAATTTCTTTTATACCTTTAACATGGTTTGATTTTAGGAGTTGAAAGCTTGTTGGATATAATATTTTGTTGAAATTGACCAGCTAATTAATTGTTTTCATGCTACGTTATGGACTAGTCCTTGGGTAATTTTGTTAATACTTTTGTCAAAGTAATTTAGGATTTATAATATGAAATAGTTATTAGGTGATTTTATTAATATCTCTACTTGAACTAACTTAATTAATGAATTTGTATGGTATCGTATCAAGGAAATATTGGCTAATTATTATTTCTTGGTTATGGTTATACATTTTAGCTTAGGTTGTTGATCCTGAAAAATAAAAGACGAGGAGGGGACCTTTGGCCTTCCTGTCGTGCAAGGGTTGACTGTCGGAGTAACCTGGGTTAAGTTCGCGTGGGGGTGATAGGTTTTACACGAAAATTAGAGTTCCCATCGACATGGTTGATAGTGATTGGTGCGTTTAGAAGGGAGTGTGCATCGTCCATTAGGTTAGCCAGAATGAGTCCGACGAAGGTAACCTTTGGATTGTAGGGTTGTTGCTATTTATAGACGTAGTTCCATTGGCTAATTTTATCCTAATAAAAAAAAATCAATAAGGTTAATTTTGAATCTTTCTATTTATAGCATCATTTTAGGAAATCAATAAATTAGCTTAAATGAGGTATATAATGAATGAGTAGGCTAGGACGGGGGTTTATGTTAAATCTGACATTTTTTTTGGATGTTTCCATTGGCTAAGATTTTGATTGAAATATTTTTTCTTTACTTCCATGGTTTACATTATTAAAGATGTATATATACCGAGAATTTTCAACCAAGATCTAGATGTTTTTTTAACTCTTTCGTTCAAGGTACTGAGCGCCTTGCATACATTGAACGCGATGCAATAGACAATGTTTTTTCGAAAGCACATATCTTTCAGTGTCTGGCGGTTTTCTTTGAGCAATTGCTTTCTTTTTTGTTTGGTTTGCCAGAGCTTTTCCCAATGTCACCTTATACTATTATTATTATGTATTATGTATTATTATTATTATTATTATTATTATTATTATTATTATTATTATTATTATTATTATTATTATTATTATTATTATTATTATTATTATTATTATTATTATTATTATCATTATTATTATTATTATTTATTATTATTATTATTATTATTATTATTATTATTATTATTATTATTATTATTATTATTATTATTATTATTATATTATTATTATTATTATTATTATTATTATTATTATTATTATTATTATTATTATTATTATTATTATTATTATTATTATTATTATTATTATTATTATTGTTTCGACCAGTCAGAGGGGGATTGCCTCTGACTGGCATTTATTTGGCTTTTTATATTCGCGTCTGTGTACGCGGTCTGGTTAGACCGATTCTTGTTGGTGTGCGCACACAGACGCGAGCAATGGATTGTTGTTTGGAAGTAGGTTGATTGTTGTAATTTTTTATTGAATTGATTTTTTGATGTATTTTAATTAGAAATTCGAGAATTGTTTCGTTGTTTAAAAAAGGTAAAATTCTGGAAGGGAGGAAACCAGTTTTGTTTATTGAAATAAGTTTTGGAATCGAAATGTTTGAAGAAGAAGATGTTGATTACAAATTTATTAAAGCTTATGATGTTCCAAACCAAGATCTTATTTCTTATTTGGATGTAACCCGTGAATTCATTGAAAATGGCAGAAAATTTGGTGGAGTATTGGTTCACTGTCTTGCTGGAATATCAAGAAGTGGAATTATTTCGACGGCTTATTTAATGAAACATTTTAAAGTTGGTCCAAACGATGCGATTGAGACAATTAAGGAAAAGTCATTTATATGTCCAAATGATGGATTCATGAAACAATTAAAGATATATTTCAACATGAATCGTAGTGGTGATTACAAAAGTGATGAGTACAAACAATGTATCCGCTTACTTTCTCCAGATGAAATCAACAAATGCACAAATACACTTTCTCAAGCTCAATTTAATTTATCAGCATCTTCAAAAGATTTAGTTCAATTCAAATGTAGAAAGTGTCGATTTTTATTATTCGACAATTCAAGTGTTGTTGAGCACAGTAAAATGAAAGCTTCGAAAGCAATAAATGACAACACAATTTGCAATGAGGAAATATTTATCGAAGCTCTTCTTTGGATTGATGGCACCAATGCAGACGGTGAAATGAACACGACATTAATCAAACATTATCCAATATCTTCTTTTGCGAACAATAAAATTCTAATGAGTTATTTTGATCGTAAACAATTATTATTATTATTATTATTATTATTATTATTATTATTATTATTATTATTATTATTATTATTATTATTATTATTATTATTATTATTATTATTATTATTATTATTATTATTATTATTATTATTATTATTATTATTATTATTATTATTATTATTATTATTATTATTATTATTATTATTATATAATAGAATAATTATATTTACAATGAAGTTTATGTATCAAGAAAATAAAATGTTTCAAGAGTCTGGCCACCAAATATATGAAATAAATTGTTTTAATGATTAAAATTGTAAATCATTAGCCATTATTGGACATGAAGTTTTCTATAGAATTCTATATAGTTTGTAATTTTATAAAATTTGGTAAGAATTTCTATTTATTATAATAAAAAGTTAAATGTATATTAAGGATTTTGCGTGAAGATCATTGACACTAATTCGTATGACGTATATACTGACCAGGACATTCAGGAATTTAATATCGAAAATAAATTTATATTTAAAGTCGTTCCTAAAGTTTCCAGCAGTTTCATTAAAATTATCGCAGATAATTATACGAATATATTTTATAATAGGACAACCGGAGTTGTGATATGCACCTTTCAGCACGATCACAGGGATATTAACTGGGATAAAAGCATTGAGGTGGATGGAAGTCATGACAAAAGCATCATTATTGTCAAATTTAAGGGTATCTTGTCCTTTATTTCTATATTATTTTTCAATATATATATATATTTGAAATATTTAAAATATTTAAATTATTTAAATTTATTTATTTATTTATGTACCCCCCAGAAGTTTGCTATAGCCTATATATAAGGATGTTTGGATTATGAGTAAAAAGAAACGTATAAAGTGATTATTTAAAAATTATAATTTATTTATTACAAGAACTTTTTTCCAATTTCACCACTGATTATTTTTTCCATTGAATTTATTAAGAAGAGAGCTTGAAGACTATAAATCAGTAATATATCGATGTTTTTTGATACTCACGAATTTTCGTCACTGCCTTTTCAAGTGAATTTTAAATTTGAATATTTGAAATTCAATTGAAAAAAGCAGTGCCGAAAATTCGTGAGTATCAAAAAACATCGATATATTACTGATTTATAGTCTTCAAGTTCTTTTTTATAATTTATTTAACCAGAAATATTTTGTTGTCTTTCGTGCTATTTATAAAGAAATATAATTTTAGGAAGTAATAAAATTTTACAATACTTACAATGCCGGGAATTAGAAGATTCGGCAGCGAATTTTTTAGCCGGATGAGACAAAGACTGATGATAAACGAAATAATATAAAAACAGAAAGTACCATCTGGTCGAAGCAAAATTGATAAACTTAGTAGAATTAAAGCTAAGCGCAAAGCAACTTTATTTAGACAAATTAATGAAAGGAGGCAAACATGAGCGATTTAGTAAGGAGCGATAAACCAAATTGTGTTTTGACTTATAGAGTGATACCCATTGGGCATTTACCAAGCTGTTGTAGCATTAAAGGAAAAGACTTCGTACGATTTGAAACTAAAGATTTTGTTGGGATCTGAGTTCTATTTCTTTGATTATTGAACACAATGAGCCGGATCAACATTTAGTCCCATCGACAAACATTATAATATCCCAACAATTTTATAAGCATATAAAATGAATAATTTTAAGTTGTACATTCAAGATAATTTTAATGTTATCAAATAAAAGCTAAGGACAATTCAAAAATATGGTCAGTAATTTATCCATGGATGCATCCAAGTGAAACTCGATAATTCTACAGCAAAATCCAGCAATAAATATATAAAAAAGTTATGGTATTCATAATATCTCTTTTGTGCATAATATCCTTTTCTCGATAAAAAATACTGTACAAATGTACAGATTATAATTATTATTTGATCTCGCCTCTGAATCCTTATCTCCACCATTTCCCATTTATCATATATGAAGTCGTCGACCAACGCTCATCCAAAATCCTCTCAAAATCATTCTAGCATTTTCTTATTTTTATAATTTTTTTATTTTATCTATCTCACGTGGTCAGCGATAGAAAGAAATCTCATATATATTTATGTTGAAGGGATCACATCTCTATATTAGTGCTATGTTTATTTATTTTTCTGAAAATATAATAATATAAAATTTAAAATTCAAATGAATTCATTTCCTCAGACAAAGACAAAGGGATAAAATTTCATTGCCCAACTCAATATATTGTTCCTTCTACAGCCCAGCAAGCCTTTTGCATTCCGTACCTAGCTGAGGAAAGGGACGCTGACATATTTCGTCATAAAAAGTATTCAATCACTTATACATATATTTATGGCCAAAAGGTACAGCCGGCGATTTACACGGATTATATTGTTGAATTGAATAAATCAGAGTATAAAATCCAGGTGAAAATGACAATCAAACAAAAGGCAGATTCAATTTCAAAGACGACAGAAGTAAAATTAATTTTGTTTGGTAAGTCTTTTTTTATATAAATTCGATCGAAATAAAACATCTAAAACAAAAGCTATATTAAATTTTACTAAATTCTCCCCCCGATTATAGTACGCGCGCATTTTATTATAATTTTATTGTGTAAATATAGTTTCAATTTTACTTCTTAGTAGTTATGGAAAGTTGTTTGTTTTAATAATATTGTTTTTGGCGTGTTTTTGGAAAATATATTTTAATTGCATTTATTATTGATTTATTGATTTTATGAATTTAGAAGTTGAAGACATCATAACTGGTGACCACGCCAAGGAAATCAATGCGATAGGAAAAAAGAAAGGAACTAAGAATATGTTAGATTCCTTGTCAAAACAAGCGCGTGAGATGCTAAATTTTAATGTCAGAAAGTTTGACGGAAAAGTTGGATCTGAAGCTGAACTTTGGCTAAAGGATATCATGGAATGGCTGAGAATAGAAGATCAAAGTCTAGTAGACGCATTGGATCTTTTGTTGACAGATGCGGCATCGATGTTATGGGAAGCGGCGAAAATAGCGAAGATGACCGATGAAATGGCAAAAGAGTGGTTTATAGAAACTTTTACAGTAAGGAAAACCATTAGTAACAAGATTGTGGAACTAGCTCAAATTCAGCAAGAGAGAGATGAAAGATTCCAAGTCTTCGAAATACGAGTAAGAAGTTTAGTTAAAAGTGTATTTAGCTCTGGAATGTCTGATGAACAGATTGTTCGAGACATTATTTCAAACAGAGCGAAAGACGATAGAGTAAAAGAAATATTCTTATCAAGGAAAGTGACAAGTTTTGAAGATGCCAGGGATATGGCAAAAATTCAGGAGAAGATCCAAATGACGAATGACAATAAATTCAATATTGATGCCATAAGAAGAGACTCTTACGCATCAGTGATGAAAAATGGTAAATTCGAGGGTAAACGAGACCAAAGAACAATTGTGAAGACAACTGCACATCAACGCGACGAACACCGAGAGATTAATCATGAGAGGAATAGACCTGGTAATGATCGGTTTGTACTAATTGTAAATGAAGACAAGAATGAAAATGAGCGGTATAGAGGACGATACGAGACAGGAGAACCAGAGAGAAGAATACCTACAGTATCGCTTAAAGATATTGCAAGAAGGTTATTTAATGACAGCAAAGGAAGAGATTCGCCTCATCCAGTGAAACTGACACCAGGTCAGTGTTTTTGTTGTGGAGAAAAAGGGCACCGGCGTTTTGAATGTCCTATGAAAGACAAATGTCTAATCTGTGGAAAAGAATGTCATGGATTCAGAGATTGTTTTTTGCTTAAAAATAGAAATGGATATCAGAAGAGAGTGGCATGTATTTACGAAGAAGATCACGAAAGAAATAATGGTGATTTCACAGAAGATTTATACAGTAATTACGAAGAAACGATAAAAAAATCAATGGATAAACCAAAAAACAAGGACGATCCCATTGCTTTCATTTCGTCAGTGAGGTCGACACAATAATCAGTAGAAAGAAGCGAAATGAAGACATGATGCAGAAGATGTATGAGACGACAGACAGAAGAAAGTGGAGTAAGATTGTAATAAACATGACGGCGATTGACATGCTTTGGGACTCTGGAGCGTCAGTATCAGTTATGAGTGAAAAAAGTTGGGCAAAGATTGGGAAACCGAGGTTGAAGCAGAATGGAAAGACCGTTAGGAGCAATGACGATAGAAGCTGATTGGAATGGGAAAAAAAGAATTATTAATGTTATAGTTATCAAAGATATACGTCCAGATTTCATTGGGGGTGTAGATACAATGGAGAGATTTGGTATTCGACTGGTAGAGGTAGACAATATTGAAGCGTCACAAGTAGGGAGGACATATGTGGACTCACAACGAGAAGAGAAAGCATTATTAATGCTTGGAGACAGGAAGAATGAACAGTTAGACATATTGCTACGGAAGTTCAAAGGTATTTTATGGCTTCAACGTTTGATCTCGGGTTTACGAAAGTTGTTCAACATGAAATGAATATAGTAGGTGGGCCTGTAATGTTACAGCCAAGAAGACAACCAATGCATTTAGAACAAAAGCTTGACGAACTTGTCACAAAATTATTAGAAGCGAGAGTTATTAGAAAATGCAAAAGTGCATGGAACGCGCCACTAGTGATTGTGGCTAAGAAAGATGGATCAATAAGGATGTGTGTCGACTATAGAGGGTTGAATGCGATCACTGAAAAGATATCTTTTCCAATGCCAGATACACGATTTCTACTGGGTTGTCTGGCAGATTCAAAATATTTCACATCCATCGATCTAGGTCAAGCATATTATCAAGTTGGAATGGCGAAGGAAATTCAAGAAGTCACGGCTTTCAGTACAAGGCAAGGACAGTTTTGTTTTAACCGACTTCCTTTTGGACTAGCAACCGCCCCTGCGACGTTTCAAAGAATGATGCACTCAATGTTCGATGGAATATTATTTAAGGGTGTTGTTGTCTATCTCGACGACATTCTTGTCTATGGAAAAGACAAAGAGGAACACAATAACCGATTAGAGGAAGTATTCAGAAGAATTCAACTAGCGGGGTTGAGAATTAACCCAGAAAAATGTAATCTGTATAAAGAAGAATTGACATTCCTAGGGCACACTGTAAGTGCAAGTGGGATAAAATCGAACGACAAGAAGATTAAAGAGATTCAAGATGCAGAAATACCAGTATGCGCCAAACAATTAAGATCCTTTTTAGGTATGACCAATTACTATAGGAAGTTTATATAAGACTATGCGAAAATTGCGGAACCTCTACATGCAGCTACGTCCGGCTGTGAGAAAAAGATTAATTGGTCAGAAGATTGCAACAATAGTTTTGAATTACTTAAAACAAAGTTGTGTGAAGCTCCAATTCTAGATTACCCAAGAATGGATAGAAACTTTATTCTGGATACAGACGCTAGTTTTGGGGCCATCGGAGCAGTTTTATGTCAAGCTAAAGAAGATGGTACTGAAGTGGTAATTGCATATGGGTCGAGACACTTGACCGCGCATGAAAAAGGTTATTGTGTGACTAGGAAGGAGTTACTGGCTATACACGAATATGTAATGTATTTTAAACAATATCTATACGGAAAGTCATTTGTAGTACGAACGGATCACAAGGCGTTGGTTTTCATGAGATACACAAAAAACCGATAAGCCCGCAATTTCAAACCTGGCTAGCCAACCTTTCCGGATATGATTTCGATCTTCAATATAGGAAAGGAGAGGAACATGGAAATGCGGACGGAATATCAAGGATTAAAGGGATGTTATGTGCACAATGCCAGAATAGACATGAAGACGCAAAAGAAGGAAAAGCCAGAGTAAGACATATCAGCTCATTACAGAAGACTGAGTCGATGACAAAACTCTTAGAAAAGCAACAAGATGATGTAGATTTCATTCACATGACAAGAGTGTTACAGGGAGAAGAGGAAAAAAATGACTTGAATAAAAAGAAATTTCCTTTCAATTTGCATAACAACATAAAATTAGAAGATGGGCTTTTATTATTAGAGAAGAATGGTAAAGATGTCATCCTGGTGCCGATAGACTACTCAAATACGTTAGTTAAAGGAATACATACTGAAGTGTGTCACATTGGAGTAAAGAAATTAATTAGCTATATGAGCAACATATTTTTTTGGCCAAACATGCAAGAAACTATACAAAACTGTTTGAGAGTATGTGAGATATGCTGCAGAAGGAAAATAGTGCAGGAGAAGACAAAGGAACGATTGTTGCCGATAATAAGTTCAGAATTTTTAGAGCAGTTGGTCATTGATATAGCACACATGAAGAATGGTGGAGTGTACAAGTATATGCTTGTTATCATTGATCGTTTTAGCAAAATGGTCAGTCTGACCGCACTTGAGAGACAAGACGAGAGATCGATTTTCAAAGCCATATTGGAGAAGTGATATACCGTTTCGGAAAACCGCGAAATTGTCTGTCAGACAGAGGGAAGAACTTCGATAGTGGTTATATGAAAACAAATCTAGGAAGACTGGGTATTACGCAACAGTTCAGTTCACCATATCAGCATCAATCTAACGGTTTAGTTGAGAGAACAATACGGACAGTCAGAGACTTGCTGGCAACATCATTAGCAGGTGGACTAGGAGAGCGAAATTGGGCGGAGTTACTTCCTCGAGTAGAATTTTGTATCAACGTGACACAACAGAGCGCGACGGGATTTTCTCCATTTGAAATTGTTTTTGGGAGGAAGATTAACCTTCATTCAACATTGCCTCAGACGACATTGGATACAGTTGAGATACATAGATTGGTAAGAGAGAACAGTGAGAAAGCAGCTAAACGAATGTTAGAGATGGAAACAGAGAAGAGAACGAATCGATGTTTCACGGTGTGGGGAGAAAGTATTAGTTCAGAAAGAACCACAAAATCGCGACAAAGATGGACTACAGTATGAAGGTCCTTATGTCATATCAAAGTTTTTGTCAGAGCACCAGGTGGAATTGAGTGACGGGACGACAAAGAAACTCAGACGAATTGAATGGCTTAAGAGATGGGCAGTTCCTTAAAGAAGGGGAGAATTATGGAAAGTTGTTTGTTTTAATAATATTGTTTTTGGCGTGATTTTGGAAAATATATTTTAACTGCATTTATTATTGATTTATTGATTTTATGAATTTAGAAGTTGAAGACATCACAACTTTAGTAAAGTAAACAAGCAAAAAATTACTTATTTTAAAATGGCTAGTATTTAATTGAGCATTAACAATATATTGAACGAGCATTAAAATGAAAAAGCTTTAGGATTAATTTAATAGCATTATAGAAATTATTTTTGAGCATTAATTTATTTAAAGAATTAATTAATTTAAATGGAAAAATACATTAATCAATTTAAGAAAAAACAGACAAAAAAATAACCATTATTTAATATTATTTTGAAATTGAAAAAAAATCACAGATCATTATTTATAAAATTGTCATTGTCTTAGTAAAGCTTTTTAGCTTTCGAAGGTTTTCCTGTCTTGCGCTTGGTTTCAATTGTAGTGCCTCTGACTAGCACTTTTATCAATTTAATAATTGAACTAAAAATATAAAATGATGATTTCTTGGTAGCAGCATTTATTATTTAAAACAATAAAATGATAATTTAAGCCTTTTACGGCAAATAATGTATTTAATGAAAAAGTTTTCGACTATAAGATAGTCCTTATAAGATAGATTGACAAGGACTATCTTATAGTCGATAATATTTTCATTAAATACATTATTTGCAGCAAAAGGCTTAAATTATCATTTTATTGTTTGAACTAAAAATATATTATTAAATTAAAATTAAAAATTAAAAACAATTGTTTAAATAATCCTTTACTTTTCACTTTTTTTCAAAAATCAACATCAAATTCAATTTAAAAAATCATCAAATTCAAACATGTCTAACGAAGTCACTGAAGTCGAACAAGTTGAAGAATCATCAAATCGAGTCAAAATCAATAGATCAAATATGTCAGAAATACAGGAAACAGAAACCATCTTATTCACAATTATATCTCTGATGATGTTCAAGATCTTCAACAATGTCAATTGCAATAAATTCTTTGTTCAAATTAATTGTATGTCTCCACACCAATATCGATATTTTTTGCCTCTAATGGTAGTGTGAAAAACTTTAATGTGATCGCCATACGAACCACATGTTTGCGAATGTAGTGCTTTAGAAATACAGGACAGATACAAGTACCTGTCTTCCATATTTCTCCATTGTTTTGTATTAGAAGCTGTGTCGTCTTGGGTGTTGTTTATCTCTTTTATATCTCTTGAATAGTGTGCTACGCGTTGTAATTGAGCCATTTAAAGCTTTGAATTCGAAATACTGCTAATTACGAATTAATAATGCACGCATAACAAAACAATGTACCTTAATATAATTAATGCCCATAAAATATAAATAACGATCATTCAATATAATTAATGCTAAATTTCTTTAATTCTCATTTTAAAAAATGCTCATTTTAATATAATTAATGTCGATTAAATATTGCTATTTTAAAATTATAATTTACAGTCGTTATTAAGCTGTGAATGTTAAATCACCATATTATTCTTTGGTTTTCAAGTGGATTCTTGAATAGATTGACTCCTTGTCCCATGGGTCTTTACAGAAAGCTTTTAAAGTTTGTGGCCTAGTACCAAAAGAAGAATACGATAGTCATGAATTGCAAGAGCCATTAAGAATTTTAAAATTTGCTTCCTGAATTTATTCGCAAAGTTTTAGAATTTATTGATGAAGATTCTGATTGGAAGGAATTGCTTGATGCTCCTGAAAAAACTCCTTATCAAAATGGTGAATCTACTGGGACCAATTTGGAAATTTATTTTGTGTCTACCATAAATACCACCTTAAAGGAGGAAACTTTTGAAGTTTCAAGTTTTATTTATGAAATTACTTCACCAGAAAAATTACACCACATTGTTAAGCACAATGAATTATAAAAATTATAAAATTCATTTATAAATTATTATTTATTTTACAGAATGAAATAAAACTAACTATCAGAAAGACTTATGCTAATATTCGAATAAAAGACGCGTGTCATATATATGAGTGCGCATTTAATTTGAAAAAATATATACTATTTCAAATTTTCAATATTTTCAAGAAACTCGATGTTTTTTTGAATAGTTAAACAATCATTTTAAATTAATTAATTTAATATATTTTAAATTTAATTATTAAATTGATATATTTATTAATTTGCAAGTCAGAGGCACTACACTAATAACTTATCATTAACAAAGAAAAACCATTTACACAACAATTGCCTATTGTCGTAAAGAAAACGCAAGTTTGACGCAAAAAATTAAAAATAAAATAAAAAAAAATCCTATCATACGTAAGTAGGTAGTTAGGAGCCCACTGCAGCAATGACCCCCCTGCAACTTTTGATTACGCAATTTTTCAGACTATAGTGAGGGGGTCTCGATGGTCATGGGATTTTCAATACAAAAAAATTTTTTCTATACAAAAACGATGGTCCTGGGATTTTCAATACAAAAAAAATTTTTTCTATACAAAAACGATGGTCCTGGGATTTTCAATACAAAAAAATTTTTTCTATACAAAAACGATGGTCCTGGGATTTTCAATACAAAAAAAATTTTTTCTATACAAAAAAGATGGTCCTGGGATTTTCAATACAAAAATCCGACTATCAATAAAAAACATGGATTTTTCGAATTAAATTAAGGTGGGTCTCCCTGATCCTGAGAAAAAGGTGGTGTACACTAAAAAAACGTGGTAAATTTTTCAATTAAAGTAAATAATGGTCCTAAAAAATTAAATTACAGTTAATTATGGTCCAAATTTTTGAATTACAGTAAATTATGGGTCTAAAAAATTAAATTACAGTAAATTATGGTTCAAAAAATTAAATTACAGTAAATTATGGTCAAAATTTTTAATTACAGTAAATAATGGGTTTAAAAATTAAATTACAGTAAATTATGGTTCTAAAAATTAAATAACAGTAAATTATGGTTTAAATTTTTCAATTACAGTAAATTATGGTCCAAATTTTTCAATTACAGTAAATTATGGTTCTAAAAATTAAATTACAGTAAATTATGGTCAAAAATTTTGAATTACAGTAAATAATGGGTTTAAAAATTAAATTACAGTAAATTATGGTTCTAAAAATTAAATAACAGTAAATTATGGTCTAAATTTTTCAATTACAGTAAATTATGGTCCAAATTTTTCAATTACAGTAAATTATGGTTCTAAAAAATTAAATTACAGTAAATTATGGTCCTAAAAAATTAAATTACAGTAAATAATGGGTCTAAAAATTAAATTACAGTAAATTATGGCTCAAATTTTTAAATTAAAGTAAATTATGGTCCAAATTTTTCAATTAAAGTAAATAATGGTCCTAACAAATTAAAACACAGTAAATTATGGTCCAAATTTTAAAATTAAGTAATCAATGGTAAAAAATTTTAAATAAGTAAATTAAAGTAATAATTTTTAAATAAGTAAATTAAAGTAATGTAATAAGTAAATTAAAGTAAGATTTTTAAATTTATTAACAAAAAGTTGAAATAATAGAAGGTGTTTGAGAATTGAAATTTTTTAATGAAAATTTTTATGAAATATTTTTCAATGGTAATTTTTAATGGAAATTTTTATGAAATAATTTTTTAAGTAATTTTTAATGGAAATTTTTATGAAATATTTTTCGATGGTAATTTTTAATGGAAATTTTTATGAAATATTTTTTAAAGACAAATTTTAATAATAATTCAACAACAAACCAACAACTTAGTACCAACAACCAGTAACTTACGAACATGTATTTACAACCAGATACCTACAACTAGTTACTAACTACCTGTTACCAAGTACTTACAACCAGTTACATGCTACCTAGTACTTACAACTAGTTACTAACAACCAGTTACCTACAACTAGATACTAACAACTAGATACCAAGTACCTACAACCACCTACACATTAACTAGCTACAAATTACTAACAACCAGCTAACAACTAACTACCACTTACCAAGTACATACAACCACCTACCAAGTACATACAACCAACAACAACCAGGTACTAAGCATTATTAACCAACTACCAAATACCTACAACTAGATACTAACAACCAAAAACATGCAACCAACTAGGTACTAGATACCAAGTACTATCAATCAAAAACAACCAGCTAACAACCACCTACCAAGTACTAACAACCAGGTCTCAAACAACTAAATACTAAACACTAACAACCGACAACAACCAGCTACTAAGCATTATTAACCTACAACTATATAACAACATCGCACCAACTACCAAGTACTCACAACCAACTAACAACCAGGTACTAAGCATTATCAACCAAGTACTTACAACTAGATACCAAGTACTATCAACCAAAAACAACCAGCTAACAACCACCTACCAATTACTAACAACCAACCAACTAGCTACCACCTACCAAGTACATACAACCAACATCAACCAGGTACTAAGCATTAATTACCAACTACTAAGTACCTACAACCAACTAGGTACTAGATACCAAGTACCTACAACCGACAACAACCAGGTACTAAGCACTGTCAACTAGATACCAAACACTTACAACCTACAACTTGTTACTAACAACTAGTTACCTGTTACCAAGTACATACAACCAAAACAACCAACCAACTAGGTACCAGATACCGAGTACTCACAACCGTCAATAACCAGGGACTAAGCATTATCAACCAACTACCAAGTACCTACAACCAACTAGCTACCACCTACCATATACTAACAACCAGGTACTAAGCATTATCAACCAACTACTAAGTACTAACAACCAAAAACAAGCAACTAACTAGGTACTAGATACCAAGTACTAACAACCCACAACAACCAGGTACTAAGCATTATCAACCAAGTACTAACAACTAGATACCTAGTACTAACAACCCGCTAACAACTATATACCAAGCACTTACAACCAGATGACCACATGAAATTATTGGTTAAATATGAAAATAATGGTTATAATTAGTTGTTAAGTAAATTATGGTGTAAAATTAAGTAATAAAGCATACTTAGGTAAATTAAGGATAAATTAAGGAAAATTAAGGTTCAAAATTAAAAATTAAGTAACCAATGGTTCAAATTTTAAATTAAAGCTAAATAAGTAAAGTAAACTAAGATTTTTAAATTTATTATCAAAAGATTGAATAACCACCAACTTTTTTGAGAAATGTAATTTTTAATGAAAATTTAAATGGAAATTTTTTTTTTAAGTTAATTTTAAATGTAAAATTTTTTAAGTTAATTTTAATGAAATAATTAATTTTAATAGAAATAATGAAATAATAAATGAAATAATTTAAATGGAATAATAATAATAATAATAATAATAATAATAATAATAATAATAATAATAATAATAATAATAATAATAATAATAATAATATTAATAATAATATTAATAAAAATAATAATAATATTTCAACAGTTACCAACAATTGGTTACTGATTATTTTTAACTAGGTGCTAACAAATAAGTACCAAATACTTTCAACATGATCCCACGTACTAACTAACTCTCAAACAACCACATACTTACAACTAACTACTTACAATCAACTAAATATTCTTTATTGTATTTTATGAAATGTTTTTTAAAATTAATTTTTTTTATACAGCTTCTATAATAATTTTAATTACAATCAGTAGAAAAACCTTTTCAAATTTAACAAAAATGTGATTTTCATCATAAAACCACAACTCAATCACTTTAAAACACCACGTGAAATTCAAAATAATTTAAATTACAATGAAAGACTAATGAATTCTAATTTACAAAACATTCTTCTTTTAAATGATAACTACTGACTTAATATTGCAAAGTAAAAATCACATTCAATAAATACTTATTGTTGATCAGATTTATTATATATACTCTGAGTTTATCCGACAGGATGTTTTGACCCCCCTAAGGGTACTGGTCGTAAGGGTACTAGTCGTAAGGGTACTAGTCGTAAAGGTACTAGTCGTAAGGGTATTGCTAACACTCAATCCCCACCTACTCATTAATTAGCTACCATGTACTAACCACTAGGTTTCAAACAACTAAATACTAAACACTTACAACCATGTACTAACAACCACCATCCAAACCCATCGAGAAATTAACAAATATCAACCTACAACTAGATACTTACAACCAGATACCTGCTACCAAGTACTTACAACTAGATACCAAGTACCAACAATCAACTAACCACACATAAAAATAATAGCAATTAAATACAAAATATTCTTCATCACATACAATATCTTATCAAAATCTAAAAAGTCAACATGTTACCAACTACTTGGTAACAACCAACAACCAACAACTATGTACTAACAAATAGATCTTTAAAAGAAAATACTCTTCACTTGAAAAATTGAATGAAAAATTAATTGAATTCAAGGCATCAATAACTTGGTAAAAATTGATTAAATAATTGTAAAAATTTAAATTATTCAAAATAAATATCATAAAAATTTAATTAATGGACAAGAAAGAACATTAAATTTGAATCATTAATCATCCAGTAAATAAAAAAATACTGATCATTCAAGTTGAATCAACTAAGATAATAAATTAATAAGATAAGATCTAGTAGATAACTGATTTAGATTGAATAAATTAATTGAAATAAAATTATTTTTAATTATTTTTTTAAAAGTAATACATATACTCAAAATGATTGACTGAATGCTCAAAATATTCAAAGAATCAGTATAAATTCATTACAATTATCAAAGTCAGCAATCTACAATAAAATTAATTATCATTAAATTCCAAAAGAGACTAGAAAACTAACAAACCAGTAAATTCATTTAAATAACAATAATTGGTATATCCAAGTGAATTCTCCAATAAAATCATCTAAAAAGCATCAAATTTCCCTGAAATATCTATATCTTTAAAGATTGGTATCTTATCGATAAGTACCCGTAAAGGATCATATATTCACCTCAAACTAACAAGATTCCTTAAAATCCCTTAAATGACTATATTTCAACCCTTAATTCGTATTATTACAAATATCATCTAAAAAGCATCAAATTTCCCTGAAATAACTCTATCTTTAGTGAGAAGGATATGTAATTTAAATTATTTTATTTATTCTCGATTTTCCATTAATTAATCACTAATATCCCCCCGATTTTCCATTAATTATTCACTTATATTCCACCAATTTTGATTAATTATTCACTTAAAACATTCCCACAAATATTTCTTTTAAAAGTTTTTTTTTTATTAAATTTATGAATTTTATGAAATAATTTTAAATAAATTCAATTAATATATTTCCATTCTTATCAACCTTCATGTTATCTATGCCACTTCCCAGTATTTACCTCTCATGATCCATTAATGAATTATTCTACCAATTATTTTCACCCATTTGAATTTATCATCGAGTAATGAATAATTTCCTCACTTTAATGAAGATTCTTACCACCTTCATTGTTAATTTTATCAAAGTTTAAAGAATATTTCTCTTTTCATTTTACATTGCTTACCACATTCGAATAAGATTTTTTATCGAAATTTATGATAAATTTGAATGAGTTAATTAATATATACTCTGAGTTTATCCGACAAAATATTCTGTCCCCCTATGGGTATTGCTCACAAGGGTACTACTCACATTCAAAAATTCGCAAGGGTACTGATCATAAAGGTATTTAATGCTTTTATTTGAATGATTATTTAGGCAAATTTGTTTAAGGCATTCATTGATAATTTTTAGAGTTGATGGTTTTAGTAAATATTCAAGTAAATTTCTATCATTTTTGTGAATTTTTATCGTTTTTTGTGGATTTCCATCATTTTCATGAATTTCCATTATTTTTGTGAATTTCTTTGATTTTTGTAAATTTCTATTATTTTTGAGGATTTTTATCTCATTCTTGTGAATTTCATGTTGATTGAAAGAATATTTAAAAATTTAAAGTTAGTTCTAAGACAAATTTAATTAATTTCTTGATAATTGGATGTATTTTTATTGACTTGTTTTTTAATTTTAAATAAAAATTATTTTCAATGAGGTTAATAATTAGAGTTTTTACAATAATCAAGTGGTAGGATAAATTTTGATGAGGATATTGAATAATTTTCTAAGACTTTCATGTTGACTGATTAAAAGTTTTTATGGTGATAAATTTAATTGATAAATTTAATTAATTTCTTGATAATTAGTTGTATTTTATTGAATAGTTTTTAAATAAAAATTAATTTCATTGACAATTAGGTTAATAATTAAGTGATTTTTGATGACAACTTTGTAATATATTTGACTTTGTAATTTTTTTCAATAATTTTCTAAGAATATTTACACATTGATGAACTTTAAAAAACATAAGCTAAGAAACCAGTTAACTTTAAATTTACTTGAAAATGATTGTAGGATATACAGAAATTTAGTTTGTTGTTATTGCTTGAAAATGATTGGCTGAATCGATGAAGAATTATGATCAATCAATATATATCATCTCTAGTTAGGTATTTGATGGTAAATATTTGTAGAAAATATTGATTTTTGATCTTTTAGTGAACTCTTACTACATAGCTTCTAAATTATTTCAATGGAAGAATATTTGGTGTCTATAACAATTAAGTCATATTTTTGAAGCTCTCTAAGGATTTTAAAACCGAATTGAATTATAGGAGGATTCAAGTGGGCAGAATTAAGGGAAATAATCGAATAGATGTTTAAAAGGGTAGAAATATTTGCTGAGAGATCGGATAAGATAGGAAAATATGATCTTTTGAGGGGATGTAGTCGGTTAAATTTAATGAAGGATGGGTTAAGATGGAAATAGATCATTGTAAGGGAGATAAAGTCGGTTGAATTTAATGAGAGATCGGTTAAGCTGGGATATTGTCGGTTGATTTTAATGAGAGATCAGATAAGGTGGGAATATATGATTTTTTAAGGGTGATGTTGGTAAAATATCAATGTTGTAAGGGAAATGTCAATTAGTTAGTTATGAATCAATAATAATGTGAAATTATATCGTTTTATTAGGTTGTGATTAATGCACAGTAAATTATTTTAGAACAATGTTTTATTAAGTAGAGATAATGATCGATTTACTTGGTTTTGACAATGAAATCTTTACAGATAATTGGGATTGACTTCAACTTTAAATTATTTTTATCTTTATTTAGGTGGACAACGACAAAAGTTGACCATTTGAAGAAATATATTTTATTGAATGGATAAATTTAATCTTTCAATGGGTTATATTTATTTTAAATTTCGAATTATAACCAGCTTTATCATTAGATTTTATAAATTATTTAGGGTTAATGACCAATTTATTTTACATGTTTTATAGGGAAATATTCGTGATAATAGGAATTAAAGTAGGTACTCAGGAGTTATTATTCATGCTTTTTTTTCATTTGAAGAATATAGAGATTTTATTGAATAAATAAATTAAATTTTTCAATGGGACCTAGTCAGTTATATTGTAGTAATATTTATTTAAAATTTTGAGTACAGTGATTTACATTTAGAACAAAAATTTAATTATAACTGGGTTTATCAATAGTGAAATATGTCTGATAATAGGAATTAAAGTTAGAATTATAGTCATTTAAAGGGGATTTTAAGCAATCTTATTAGTCTGAGGTAAATATATAACCTTTTAAGGATATTTATCGATAAAATACTAATCTTTAAAGATAGTTATTTCAGGGAAATTTGATGCTTTTTAGATGATATTTGTAATAATACGAATTAAGGGTTGAAATATAGTCATTTAAGGGATTTTAAGGAATCTTGTTAGTTTGAGGTGAATATATGATCCTTTACGGGTACTTATCGATAAGATACCAATCTTTAAAGATATAGATATTTCAGGGAAATTTGATGCTTTTTAGATGATTTTATTGAATTCACTTGGATATACCAATTATTGTTATTTAAATGAATTTACTGGTTTGTTAGTTTTCTAGTCTCTTTTGGAATTTAATGATAATTAATTTTATTGTAGATTGTTGACTTTGATAATTGTAATGAATTTATACTGATTCTTTGAATATTTTGAGCATTCAGTCAATCATTTTGAGTATATGTATTACTTTTAAAAAAATAATTAAAATTAATTTTATTTCAATTAATTTATTCAATCTAAATCAGTTATCTACTAGATCTTATCTTATTAATTTATTATCTTAGTTGATTCAACTTGAATGATCAGTATTTTTTTATTTACTGGATGATTAATGATTCAAATTTAATGTTCTTTCTTGTCCATTAATTAAATTTTTATGATATTTATTTTGAATAATTTAAATTTTTACAATTATTTAATCAATTTTTACCAAGTTATTGATGCCTTGAATTCAATCAATTTTTCATTCAATTTTTCAAGTGAAGAGTATTTTCTTTTAAAGATCTATTTGTTAGTACATAGTTGTTGGTTGTTGGTTGTTACCAAGTAGTTGGTAACATGTTGACTTTTTAGATTTTGATAAGATATTGTATGTGATGAAGAATATTTTGTATTTAATTGCTATTATTTTTATGTGTGGTTAGTTGATTGTTGGTACTTGGTATCTAGTTGTAAGTACTTGGTAGCAGGTATCTGGTTGTAAGTATCTAGTTGTAGGTTGATATTTGTTAATTTCTCGATGGGTTTTGATGGTGGTTGTTAGTACATGGTTGTAAGTGTTTAGTATTTAGTTGTTTGAAACCTAGTGGTTAGTACATGGTAGCTAATTAATGAGTAGGTGGGGATTGAGTGTTAGCAATACCCTTACGACTAGTACCTTTACGACTAGTACCCTTACGACTAGTACCCTTACGACCAGTACCCTTAGGGGGGTCAAAACATCCTGTCGGATAAACTCAGAGTATATATAATAAATCTGATCAACAATAAGTATTTATTGAATGTGATTTTTACTTTGCAATATTAATGTTAGAAAAAGACATAGTTTCACAGAAATATTTATTCACTACAAAAATCTAAACGGAACACACAATCGTTATACTATTTATAATACATTGAATTGCGTAATCTACAAAAGGGAGAATTATTAGTTTAAGTGATACTGTTGACACAGAAGACAAACATACTTACTTAATTTAGTTATACAAGCATTCCCGCATCATTCAATAGATATAAAGGTCTAGTGACCTGGTTATGTAAGTAATTCTTTGGAAATTATTATATCATCTTACATCCCCCTCCATTTAAAACTTTTGATCCATTCTACATTTCGAACTATTTCTTTGCCTTGCTTATTCTTTAGAACATAGCTTCTGTCATGTCGTTTTCCAGTTATTTCATAAGGCCCTTCATAACGTTCATCCATCTTTCTAGTATTTTCTTTTTTAACCAATACTTGATCTCCAACTTCAAAATTCCTATTATTTTGTGTAATTAAATTCTTTTCTATGTTTTGTTTATGTTTAATTCCCTCCACGATCTCCCTTCTCCGATTATTAGCATCATTATTTTGTATATCCAAATTCTCTTTTTCCATCCATTGTCTACAAATATTCCGCCCAAATATTATTTCAGAGGGCGAAAATCCAGTTGTCTGTTGTATCGTAGCATTTAACATAAATTCCACATCTGGCAATATTTCTGCCCAATCTTTATGCCGTTTGTCTTTTAACGTAATTGCAATTGCATCCCTTATAGTTCTAAATTGCCTCTCAACTAAACCGTTTGTACTATGATGATATGGGCTTGAATATATTATTGTAATATGATGCGTTTTCAACACTTCTAAAAGGAGTTGAGATTCAAATGTTTTTCCTCTATCGGAGTGAATTATTTTAGGGGCACCAAATTTCAAAATCCAATTTTCTCTTAAAATCTTTGCCGTCGTCTTTTCATCCTGATGAGCAACTGCCGTCAATGATATATACCTACTGAATTGATCAATTATAGCTAAAATATATTGTTTTCCATGAATTGTTTTCTTAAATGGTCCACAGAAATCAATAAATATCTCTTTGAAAACTTCATCTGTACTCTGTTTAATCAGTGGTTCTTTTGTTCGTCTTGTCCACGTCTTCCGTTTCTGACACTGTTCACAATTTTCAATCACTCTTCTAACTTCATTTTCACTAATTTTCATTTTCATATTTTTCCGTGCATATTCGTAAATTTTTTTTACCCCTGCGTGACATAAGTCTTTATGTATATTAAAAATTACACCTTCATTATTTACTTTTATTTCTTGGTCCATATTTTCTATGGCCAATATTTTAGTTTTATTTTTATCTACCTTGGCGTTTTCATGAACTGTTTGGCACTGACTACATGAAGTACAGTCTTTCCTTGATAGGGCATCTGCGTTAGCATGCAATTCTCCTTTTCTGTATTCTAATTTGATATCTAGCCCACTTAAATAGTTAATCCATGTCTGGAATTGTGCTGTAATTGGCTTTTTTGTATTTATCATAAAGGTTATAGCTTTATGATCGGTTCTTAAAGTAAATCTTTTTCCATATAGATAGTGTTTGAAATGCTGAGTAAAATGATAGATTGCAAGCAATTCCTTTCGCGTAATGCAGTAACCGATTTCGTGCTTATTCATTGTCTTTGATCCATATGCAATAACTTGTTCTTGTCCATTACTACTCAACTGCGAAAGCACTCCCCCAATCGTATCGAAACTAGCATCTGTATCTAAAATAAAGGTTTTTCGTAAATCCGGAAATCCTAGTACTGGGGTAGACGTTAACGCTTTCTTTAGCGTGTTGAAATTTGTTTCACATTCTTCAGTCCATATAAGTTTATCTTTGTTAGACCCACATAACCTTTCTAATGGTCTTGCATACTTGGCGTAATCTTTAACAAATTTTCGATAATAATTTGTTAAGCCTAGAAAGCTTCTTAAACGTTTAATACATTTTGGTTTTTCATATTCTTGCATTGCTTTTATCTTTTCATAATCTGTCTTAATACCATTTTTATTTATAATGTGTCCCAAAAATTTTATTTCTAGTTTGTTAAAACAACATTTTTCTAAGCTTATTTTCAAACCAGCCTCTTGAATCTTTCGAAAAACTCTTTCTAGTCTTTTTTTATGTTCGATTTCATTATCTGCAAATATAAGGATATCGTCTAAATAAACAATTGCTTCTCTCCAATTAAGATCACCCAAAACTTGAGTCATTAATTTTTGAAAAGTTGCTGGAGCAGCTGCAATTCCAAAAGGCATTCGGTTAAAACAATATTGACCATCTTTTGTTGAAAATGCAGTCTTTATTTTTGATTCCTCTTCTAATTCCACTTGATAATAAGCATTACCAAGATCGATAGTGCTAAATATCTGTGCTCCATTTAGGATATCCATCATCTCTTCAATATTTGGTATTGGAAATCGAGGTCTCTCCGTAATTGCATTTAGTGCCCGAAAATCCAAACATATTCTAATATCTGATTTATTCTTTTTTAACACACATACCAATGGGCTATTCCACACCGAGTCACATTTTTTTATAATTCCTGCTTCTTCCATGTCTTTTAGCATGTCTTGTATTTTGTGAGCAATATGAATCGGCTGACATCTAGGATTAATTGTCACTGGCCTACCTCTAGTAACTATCTTATGTTTAATTAACTGTGTTTTTCCTACATCCCATTTATTTTTCATGAATATATCCGAAAATTCTTTAAGTAATTTATTAATCGTTGGGTCGATAATTCCTTTCAAATTTTTTTCCTCTAAATTCATTAATTGATTTTTTAATTTTACTTTAGTTACTGCCTGTAATTTAATATCAAAACAATTCATCATTTCTACGCCTGCAATTACGCTCGGGTTAATCTTATTTGCCACAAAGAATCTTATTACCAATTCTAATCCCGAAATTCTCACTTTTAGTAATATTGTTCCTATGATTTTAAGTGTGCTCTCGTTTGCACATGTAACCATAGTATTGGATTCCCCTATTTTATCACGCATCTTTAATTTACTAACAACATCTTCGCTAATCACGTTTATTCTAGCCCCGGTATCCAAAAGACAATCAACTTTTATTTTATTTTCCAGCCAAATACCTACACTAGGTCTGCCATTCATTCTTTCGTAAACGAATTTAGGTGCAAAAGGTCTTTCTTTATTTTCATTAACTTTATTATTAATTATATCGATACTCATAATCTTATCAATTTTGTTATTAATTTCATAAAAACTATATTCAAAATAATTTTCAAAGTCAAAACATTCACAATCATTCATAATTACATCATTAATTTTTAAATCATCTTTAAATTCATTCATTACGGAAATCTTGAAATCACAAGCATTCAAATTCAAACATTCTGTGTCAACAATATACTTACTTAAACCAAATTTATGGCTCCTAGCAACTCCCTTGAAACTGGAGCCTCCCCTTTTAGCTGTTCGCAATCTTTTTGCATGTCATCCTGTTGAATCAGCTCTCCTTCCTCGTATTCGTAGTCGTATATCGCATTGCATTGTCGTCGATGTGGTCCTCTGTCTGAAGATTGGTTTCTGCTTTGATATTGTCCTCTGGATCCAAATTGTTTTTGGTTTCTATCATAATTTCTTCCGTTGTAATATGCTTCTGTTTTAACTGAATTTCTTCTGATGTCCCAACATTGATGCTTGAAATGACCATTTTTGGAACATTGAGAGCATTTTACGTTTGGGCATTCTGCTCGAATATGTCCTTGCTCTCCACACGCCCAACATCTCTGCAGTTTAAATCGCCTGGTCCCGTTCTTCCAGTCACTTTTATTTGGCATATTGAAGTTCGCGGCCTCATTGGTTCTAGAGTTAGAAAATATTGGCGTCTTATTCTGTTGGTACAACTGAGTTTTTCTCGGACTTTTGACTGTCTCCGCATATGATTTATTTTCATGTAGAGAAGCTAATGATTGCTCACTTGAAAGCTCTTTTTGAATTTCTTCCATTCTTGATATCACTTCCTTGGCCTTATCTACTGATTTAACTTCTCTTAATTTCAATTCTTTTTTTGTTTCCATATCTTCCATTGCATTCTGCATTAAAAATAACATTAATGCCGGTTTTGTTAATTTGTGTCGAAGAACATTGTCGACGAGCTTTTCCACTTTATTGAAAAATTCGGTGCACGAGTCATTTACTTTTCGATATCTTAAAGCTGCGTCTAGATCCATGGCTAGATTTTTCCTTGGCTCGAACGCTTTTCTTAATCTTTCTTCATAGCCTGAATAATCGCTCTGTACTTCTTCATATTTCTGGATCAACTCTACCGACAGAAAGGCCTTGGTAAAAATTTCTTGAGTTTCTTGCGGTTGTTGAGTGAATTCGAAAAATCTCTTCAATTCCAAAATAAAAATTTCTAAATCACCATTTGGCAGCAATTGATTAGGTGGCTTGATATAGTTCTGGAGTCCTGGCGTGGTCGCCATGTTAGAAAAAGACATAGTTTCACAGAAATATTTATTCACTACAAAAATCTAAACGGAACACACAATCGTTATACTATTTATAATACATTGAATTGCGTAATCTACAAAAGGGAGAATTATTAGTTTAAGTGATACTGTTGACACAGAAGACAAACATACTTACTTAATTTAGTTATACAAGCATTCCCGCATCATTCAATAGATATAAAGGTCTAGTGACCTGGTTATGTAAGTAATTCTTTGGAAATTATTATATCATCTTACAATTAAGTCAGTAGTTATCATTTAAAAGAAGAATGTTTTGTAAATTAGAATTCATTAGTCTTTCATTGTAATTTAAATTATTTTGAATTTCACGTGGTGTTTTAAAGTGATTGAGTTGTGGTTTTTTGATGAAAATCAACATTTTTGTTAAATTTGAAAAGGTTTTTCTACTGATTGTAATTAAAATTATTATAGAAGCTGTATAAAAAATTAATTTTAAAAAGCATTTCATAAAATACAATAAAGAATATTTAGTTGATTGTAAGTAGTTAGTTGTAAGTATGTGGTTGTTTGAGAGTTAGTTAGTACGTGGGATCATGTTGAAAGTATTTGGTACTTATTTGTTAGCACCTAGTTAAAAATAATCAGTAACCAATTGTTGGTAACTGTTGAAATATTATTATTATTTTTATTAATATTATTATTAATATTATTATTATTATTATTATTATTATTATTATTATTATTATTATTATTATTATTATTATTATTCCATTTAAATTATTTCATTTATTATTTCATTATTTCTATTAAAATTAATTATTTCATTAAAATTAACTTAAAAAATTTTACATTTAAAATTAACTTAAAAAAAAAATTTCCATTTAAATTTTCATTAAAAATTACATTTCTCAAAAAAGTTGGTGGTTATTCAATCTTTTGATAATAAATTTAAAAATCTTAGTTTACTTTACTTATTTAGCTTTAATTTAAAATTTGAACCATTGGTTACTTAATTTTTAATTTTGAACCTTAATTTTCCTTAATTTATCCTTAATTTACCTAATTATGCTTTATTACTTAATTTTACACCATAATTTACTTAACAACTAATTATAACCATTATTTTCATATTTAACCAATAATTTCATGTGGTCATCTGGTTGTAAGTGCTTGGTATATAGTTGTTAGCGGGTTGTTAGTACTAGGTATCTAGTTGTTAGTACTTGGTTGATAATGCTTAGTACCTGGTTGTTGTGGGTTGTTAGTACTTGGTATCTAGTACCTAGTTAGTTGCTTGTTTTTGGTTGTTAGTACTTAGTAGTTGGTTGATAATGCTTAGTACCTGGTTGTTAGTATATGGTAGGTGGTAGCTAGTTGGTTGTAGGTACTTGGTAATTGGTTGATAATGCTTAGTACCTGGTTATTGACGGTTGTGAGTACTCGGTATCTGGTACCTAGTTGGTTGGTTGTTTTGGTTATATGTACTTGGTAACAGGTAACTAGTTGTTAGTAACTAGTTGTAGGTTGTAAGTGTTTGGTATCTAGTTGACAGTGCTTAGTACCTGGTTGTTGTCGGTTGTAGGTACTTGGTATCTAGTACCTAGTTGGTTGTAGGTACTTAGTAGTTGGTAATTAATGCTTAGTACCTGGTTGATGTTGGTTGTATGTACTTGGTAGGTGGTAGCTAGTTGGTTGGTTGTTAGTAATTGGTAGGTGGTTGTTAGCTGGTTGTTTTTGGTTGATAGTACTTGGTATCTAGTTGTAAGTAATTGGTTGATAATGCTTAGTACCTGGTTGTTAGTTGGTTGTGAGTATTTGGTAGTTGGTGCGATGTTGTTATATAGTTGTAGGTTAATAATGCTTAGTAGCTGGTTGTTGTCGGTTGTTAGTGTTTAGTATTTAGTTGTTTGAGACCTGGTTGTTAGTACTTGGTAGGTGGTTGTTAGCTGGTTGTTTTTGGTTGATAGTACTTGGCATCTAGTACCTAGTTGGTTGCATGTTTTTGGTTGTTAGTATCTAGTTGTAGGTATTTGGTAGTTGGTTAATAATGCTTAGTACCTGGTTGTTGTTGGTTGTATGTACTTGGTAGGTGGTTGTATGTACTTGGTAAGTGGTAGTTAGTTGTTAGCTGGTTGTTAGTAATTGGTAGCTAGTTAATGTGTAGGTGGTTGTAGGTACTTGGTATCTAGTTGTTAGTATCTAGTTGTAGGTAACTGGTTGTTAGTAACTAGTTGTAAGTACTAGGTAGCATGTAACTGGTTGTAAGTACTTGGTAACAGGTAGTTAGTAACTAGTTGTAGGTATCTGGTTGTAAATACATGTTCGTAATTTACTGGTTGTTGGTACTAAGCTGTTGGTTTGTTGTTGAATTATTATTAAAATTTGTCTTTAAAAAATATTTCATAAAAATTTTCATTAAAAAATTTCAAATCTCAAACACCTTCTAATAATTCAACTTTTTGTTAATAAATTTAAAAATCTTACTTTAATTTACTTATTACATTACTTTAATTTACTTATTTAAAAATTATTACTTTAATTTACTTATTTAAAATTTTTTACCATTGATTACTTAATTTTAAAATTTGGACCATAATTTACTGTGTTTTAATTTCTTAGGACCATTATTTACTTTAATTGAAAAATTTGGACCATAATTTACTTTAATTTAAAAATTTGAGCCATAATTTACTGTAATTTAATTTTTAGACCCATTATTTACTGTAATTTAATTTTTTAGGACCATAATTTACTGTAATTTAATTTTTTAGAACCATAATTTACTGTAATTGAAAAATTTGGACCATAATTTACTGTAATTGAAAAATTTAAACCATAATTTACTGTAATTTAATTTTTAGAACCATAATTTACTGTAATTTAATTTTTAGACCCATTATTTACTGTAATTCAAAATTTTTGACCATAATTTACTGTAATTTAATTTTTAGAACCATAATTTACTGTAATTTAATTTTTTAGACCCATAATTTACTGTAATTCAAAAATTTGGACCATAATTAACTGTAATTTAATTTTTTAGGACCATTATTTACTTTAATTGAAAAATTTACCACGTTTTTTTAGTGTACACCACCTTTTTTTCAGGATCAAGGAGACCCACCTTAATTTAATTCGAAAAATCCATGTTTTTTATTGATAGTCGGATTTTTGTATTGAAAATCCATGACCATCGAGACCCCCTCACTATAGTGTGATAAATCCTTGGCTTTTTTAGTGGTAGTCGGATTTTTGTATAGAAAAAATTTTTTTTGTATTGAAAATCCCAGGACCATCGTTTTTGTATAGAAAAAATTTTTTTGTATTGAAAATCCCAGGACCATCGTTTTTGTATAGAAAAAATTTTTTTGTATTGAAAATCCCAGGACCATCGTTTTTGTATAGAAAAAATTTTTTTGTATTGAAAATCCCAGGACCATCGTTTTTGTATAGAAAAAATTTTTTTGTATTGTAAATCCCAGGACCATCGTTTTTGTATTGAAAAAAATTTTTTTTTGTATTGAAAATCCCAGGACCATCGAGACCCCCTCACTATAGTGTGATAAATCCTTGGCTTTTTTAGTGGTAGTCGGATTTTTGTATAGAAAAATTTTTTTTTGTATTGAAAATCCCAGGACCATCGTTTTTGTATAGAAAAAATTTTTTTGTATTGAAAATCCCAGGACCATCGTTTTTGTATAGAAAAAATTTTTTTGTATTGAAAATCCCAGGACCATCGTTTTTGTATAGAAAAAATTTTTTTGTATTGAAAATCCCAGGACCATCGAGACCCCCTCACTATTGTCTGAAAAATTGCGTAATCAAAAGTTGCAGCAGAACCCCCCCCCCCCCCCCCCCCACCTAACTACCTACTTACGTATTAAAAAAATATTTATACATTGTAATACTGACGGCCAGTAAAGTAGTTTTATAAAAGTTTCAAAAATAATTTTTAATAAAATTTAATAAAAAGAGAGCTTGAAGACTATAAATCAGTAATATATCGATGTTTTTTGATACTCACGAATTTTCTACACTGCCTTTTCAA